>CAEFZP010003636.1:0-175000 GCA_903064625.1 Mallotus villosus
GTGGAATTGGTCATGACGCAAGCATGTTGCCTGCATACAACATTCGTCTCTGCCTGTACATCGTTGAGCATCATCTTCCATCTTGACAGTGAGATGATGTGCCAAGATATTGTGGTCTTACAGTAGTGGATACACCGAGGATTGCCCTGAAATCAGGTAAGGACATATGGAAAGTGTAGCTTCTGATCTTGCCTTGGTCCTACAGGGTCAATACACACACTTTATTTTGCATTGTAACTCTGTACGTCAAACGCGACCGCGGCCCATACTCTGAGCGATGAGTCCTCACGCGTGCTGGAACCCACCAGTACTGGGGGACATAACAGCCAAATCGTCTGCGTACATCAGATGTTTACAGTGTGTGTCCTATCAGACAACTGCCTCACACTTCCCCAACGGCTTCGACAGGTTGTCATGTATAGTTGGTGAACAGGTGCGTGGAGCCAGAAGCTGCCGTACCCATGTGCCGACAGGAGGACTGAAGCTCCAACAGCTCCAAACTCTTTGTTAAGTTTACGGTGACGACAACCACGCATCGTGGGTCTCATCTCTGCAGTGACGAGTACAGCCTATAGAGACGAGTTGTGATACGGACATCATGGGTGTCAGGACAATAACTCTCTCTCAACATCAGCAAGGACGTAAGAGATGATTGTGGACTATAGGAGTGCCGGGCCTGAACGGAGGAAGCGATGCACCCCTGTACCTCATCGGATCTGAAGTCCTCGAGGTGATACAGTGCGAGCGATGATACAATGGTCTCGTTCACGGCGTACCCCAGCACGAGGCCTCAGGGACAGTGCTGACAGGATCTAGAGACTGTGTACGACCATCCTTCAGTCCCTTTCGTCAGTACACTCCTTACTGTTGTGGTTGATTGAGTATAAGGCCGGGTGGTATGGCAGTGGCATGTACTGCTGCTGAGGAGAAGGATAACAGTCAAGATAAATGTTCTTTCATTCTTTTATGGCCATGTTAATCCGGGGACACCGCGGCGAAGGGCACAGCCAAAAATTGTGACTAGTACAATGTTAACTGCTAATGGAGGCGATTACACACAGCGACAATTCATGTTGAGAGTATTAGCAACAGATCGTTTTTGTAATAACATTCTGCATCGACAATTAAAGATGACACCATGATCCCAGATGGTTAAACAAAGTGTAACGATCAAGTAGCAGGAGACTAGTGCAAACAACAGGCGATGTTGTGTAGGATCACTTCTACTGCAAGACGTAGCGTGCACGTTTTAAAATTAGAAAGGCTACATGGGAACATGAGGGGTGGTGTTTGTTGGTCGGGCGTGGGCTCCTGCATCGCTTGTGCGAGATTAACCAGTTGCTCCATCCATCCAAGGCAGCTAATCTCGACGACCTCGCATAGAAAGTGAATCGCTATTGTATCGCAATCATGAGACCTAGACCACAAACACGATTACATTTAAGAGGGGGTAGGAGTACGCAATCAGAGAACAAGCATCCGATCCACGAGCCTAGTAAACTGCGACGTCTCCTCACCTTAACTGAAGTAGTTCAGTACCGCAGCACCACACCTGCGCTCCTGTAGGGTGATCCACCGCAGTGAAGGTCTGAAAATTCTTTCCAGTCTTCTTCTCTACTTGCCACTTAATCTGTGTATACAGGTAACATGTTATTGATATTGGGCCCATTGTAGTCTGTGCAGGAATAATAATAGTTCAGATACTATCTATTCAAAGAAGATTCAGGGAACTAATGGATATCATTAAAGGCACGGCCCTGGACGAAAGTAAACTGTTAACTCACCTCATCAGAAATCTTTTGGATTTCAGGGTGTAGCAGGTTCCTGCGTTTGATAGTCCCCCCAGGTCTATTATCCATTTTGCTGAATAGGAATAACGACAGAAGACGAAGAAGATTAAATGCTGGTAGAGAAAGATGCTGCTTTTATATGTTTCCCTGACTTGGGAATTCAGTTCATTATTACACGCTGTTCTTAATGCTGTGACGCCCACAGCTTAGAACGCCCCAACGTTCTGCGGTGACATTATCCATAGTTTGACCGTGCTATGCATATTTGACGGTGTCAATATGATCAGTGGTGACAGTGCATTAGAAGAATTTCCTGTGCATTCACTTCTTGTGAAATTCTTCAGACATGTTTTAGGGTTACTAGAAGTACAACCCTTGCCTGGGTTTCCAATGATCCAACTGATCCAACTGTCACCTCCAGTTGAGGGTCACGTGATCATTACCGAAACTGAACTCCCAGGTCAGGGAGAGAGAGGGAGAAAAGGAAAGAGAGACAGAAAGACAAGTTAGACTCTTTTAAATGCAATGTGGAAAACATCCTCAACAGGGCAATAAAAAATAAAAAACTTAAGAGATACAACACACACACACAACATACATGGTGACACAGTGCATTAGGAGAATTTCCAGCGGTCAAATATGCATAGCAACGGTCAAATATGAAGAAATTGTTCACCGCAGAACGTTGGGAAGGGCGTTCTACAGCATTAAGAACAGCCGTGTAAAATTAAGTTGTTTTAATGGAAACCCAGGCAAGGGCGTTGTACTTCTAGTAACCCTAAAAATTCTGAAGAGTTTCACAAGGAAGGAATTGCACAAGGAAATCTCCTAATGCACCTGTCACCATGTATTTTATAATTGACCAGAACTTGACCCCTGACCTCAGTGTGACCAAGGCAAAAAGGCCACTTCCCTTGACAGCGGTCAAATATGCATAGCAATGGTCAAATATGAAGAAATTGTTCACCGCAGAACGTTGGGGCCCTCTACACCTGTTGGGAGTCTACAGCATTAAGAACAGCCGTACTACCGAGAAACTGGAACTCCCGGTCAGGGAATCATATAAAAGCAGCATCTTTATCTCCCAGCATTTAATCTTTTCGTCTTCTGTCGTTATTCCTTATTCAGTAAAAATGGATATTGTATATGGGGGACTTACAAAGCAGGAACCTGCTACACCTGAAATCCAAAAGATTTCTGATGAGGTGAGTTAACCATTTACTTTCGTCCAGGGCCTGTGCCTTTAATGATATCCATTGGTTCCCTGAATCTTCTTTGAATAGATAGTATCTGAGCCTATTATTATTGCTGCACAGACTGCAATGGGCCCAATATCAATAACATGTTACCTGTATTATAATCACAGATTAAGGGGCAAGTAGAGAAGAGGACCGGAAAGAATTTTCACACCTTCAAGGCGGAATCCTACAGGAGCCAGGTTGTGGCCGGTACAAACTACTTCATTAGGTAAGGAGACGTGCAGTTTATGATCTGGATAGGATGCGTGTTGTGTCATATTTCCCATAGCTTACCTACCTCCTCAAACATATCGTTTTTGGTTCTAGGTCTATGTTGGGGGAGAAGACCATTTTCACCTGGAGGTGTTCCAGGCACTGCCCTGCAATGGAGGACAACTGGAACTGACAAACCTAAAAGGGAACCTGTACCACCATGTTCCCATTGAGCCTTTCTGATTTAAAAGTGATCTACGTCTTCAAGTAGAAGTGATCCTCCCCAGTACCTGGTTGTTTCAGTCTCTGCTACTTGACTCGTTACAATTTTAAACCTGGCATCATGTTTTCATCCTCATTTGTCGATGCAGAAATGTATTAAAAAGCGAATCTGTTTCATATTCAAACATGATTGTGTGTGTGTAATTTAGCAGTTACATTGTATAACACAATTTTATTTTGTAAAACGGCCAATAAATAAATGAAAGAACATTACTTTAAATTCTGTTTTTTGGATGAAAGAATGGAATGTGGTCACTTCTTTTCAAAAACTACAATTTGTAAGATATGCTGGGCCGCACACATAAGCAGATGAAAATTCCTCATCGTGGCCAGACAGCCTCAACACATAAAGACCATTCGATAACAGTTAATGCACTTAAATCTTTTTGGGGGGCTGTTTGTTAGAAAATAAACACGATAAATTGCTGTTTCCTTTACATTGGTAATTCTGAAAAAAAGAAAAACAGATACAAAAACACATACATACATACTCTTATTCATGAGAGTCTTAAAAGGCACCCATACCAATGTTTCCACAGATATGATTGATATCTGACCGAGCTGCACCTGGGACTCGTGAGCATCATTATGATACAGTTGTGTGACTCATCAAGTCGAGACATAAACTTAAACATCAGGTTCCTCAATAGAGCCTGTAGAGTGCTTAGCCCTGAGTCAACAAAGAGCTACTAGCATTGCTACATCTGGGCTTTTTCAGCAGTGTCCTCAGACGGTCATTATAGCTACCTGAAGTTTGCGCAGGGTTTCCTTTTTGTAGCTGCCCCATAATGGGGCTGCATACATGCGGGTGCAGTAAGCACGAAACAAGCCCACCTTCACATCATTGTAACTTGTTTAACTCCATGCTCTTATGATTCTTCCCTTTGGCACTTATTGTTGGGTTTTTTTTCTCACAATGTACGATCCATGTTTGACTACTTGCAATGTTGGGGATATCTCGTTGTTATGATCAGTGACCTATGCACTATTGTAAAGCTCTCTCTTGAAAGTCGCTTTGGATAAAAGCCTCTGCTAAATGAATAAATGTAATGTAAATGTAAATGTAAATCATCAGAACAGTAGTGGAATTTCATGACCAACATGTTTGCCTGCATACAACATTCGTCTCTGCCTGTACATGTTAGCATCATCTTCCATCTTGACAGTGATGATGTGCCCAAGATATTTCTTACAGTTGGATACACAGAGGGATTGCCCTGACAGGTAAAACATTGGAAAGTGTAGCTTCTGATCTTCCTTGGTCCTACATATCAATACAACACTCTTTCTTGCATTGTACTGTACGTCAAACTCGACCCCATACTCTGAGCATATCCAACAGCTGCTGGAACCCAACAGTACTGGGGGACATAATAGCCAAATCGTCTGCGTACATCAGATGGTTTAACAGTGTGTTTTCCCTATCAGACAACCTGTCCTACACTTCCCCAACTGCTTCGACAGGTTGTCCATGTATAAGTTGAACAGGGCTGGAGACAGAAGCCCCCCCTGCCGTACCCCATTGCCTACACTGAAGCTCCAACAGCTCCAACCTCTTTGTTAAGTTTACTGACGACACAACCATCGTGGGTCTCATCTCTGACAGTGACGAGTCAGCCTATAGAGACGAGGTTGATACCCTGACATCATGGTGTCAGGACAATAACCTCTCTCTCAACATCAGCAAGACTAAGGAGATGATTGTGGACTATAGGAGGCGGCCGGAGGAGGAGCATGCACCCCTGTACATCAACGGATCTGAAGTTCCTCGAGATGAACATCAGCGATGATCCCACCTGGTCTGTTCATCTACCCCACACGATGCCTCAGGAAAGCTGGCAGGATTCTAAGAGACTGTTACCACCCATCCTTCAGTCTCTTTACTCCATTACTGTTGTAGTTTATTGATTATAAGGCAGGGTGGCAGGCATGGGGGGGGTACTCAGTGATGAGGAAGATACATTCAAAATAATGTTCTTTCATTTCTTTTATTGGCCATGTTACCCCAAAATTGTGCTATACAATTTAACTGAAGACAAGTTAGAGACAGAAAGACAAGTTAGACTCTTTTAAATGCAATGTGGAAAACATCCCTCAACAGTGGCAATAAAAAAAAACTTAAGAGATACACACACACGCACACACACACACTGACCTCTCTGCTTAGATTGGAGAAGAAACACTGTCTGAACGATACACCTCTCCAGCCCAGTCCTCTTCTCCCATCACTCTCTCGTTCTCTTCTATCCAGCACTCACTCTGAGGAGGAAACAGAGAAACAGAGAGTCATGAAGGATGGACAGGGAAGGAGAGAGGGTTAGGAAGTGGAAATTAAGAATAAATAAAAAAGGTTTGCAGTTTTAACTCACTCCATTTGTCAGAGGTTTGTAAACGCGGCATAGATCCAGATATTGGTCAGTCGGGCGCTTCCCCTTGTGGAAGTTAAGGAAATGACACCCTAATCCACTGGCATGGAGACAGAGAGATACACCGGGAATTATTATTCTATCTGTGTGACTGAGACCACAGAGTGCAGCTGTGACCCCAGAACCACAGACACTGTAAGTTCTGTACCTCTGACCCCCAGAACCACAGACACTGTAAGTTCTGTACCTCTGACCCCAGGGACGGCAGAGGGATGGAAAGGGGTCACACTGAGGTCAGGGGTCAAGTATTGGTGAATTATCAAATGACTGGTGGAAAGAAAGTAGACTATTTAATAAATGTAGTGTACGAATATCTGTCGAAAGGCATAAAATACATGTTGAAACTGGATCAATGGATCAGTTGTTTCATTGGAAACCCAGGCAAGGACGTTGTACTTCTAGTAGCCTAACCCGAAACATTCTGAAGAATTTCACAAATTTCACAAGGAAGTGAAGTGCATAAAATACATGTTGAAACAGGTGCATTAGGAGAATCCTTATGAAATTCTTTAGAATGTTTAGGGTTACTAGAAGTACAACGCCCTTGCTTGGGTTTCCAATGAAACAACTATAAGTAAACCGTTCTTCATGGTAACTGTTGTGATCCAATGATAGGTAGTTTGGCTGTTCCAAATAAAACTTAATGGTATGTCCCAGATCGAGGGTCATGTGATCGCTACTGAAACTGAACTCCCAAGTCAGGGAAACATATAAAAGCAGCATCTTTCTCTCCCAGCATTTAATCTCTTCGTCTTCTGTCGTTATTCCTTATTCAGCAAAAATGGATAATAGACCTGGGGGACTATCAAAGCAGGAACCTGCTACACCTGAAATCCAAAAGATTTCTGATGAGGTGAGTTAACAATTTACTTTTGTCCAGGGCCCGTGCCTTTGATGATATCCATTAGTTCCCTGAATCTTCTTTGAATAGATAGTATCTGAACCTTTTATTATTGCTGCACAGACTGCAATGGGCCCAATATCAATAACATGTTACCTGTATTATAATCACAGATTAAGGGGCAAGTAGAGAAGAGGACCGGAAAGAATTTTCACACCTTCAAGGCGGAATCCTACAGGAGCCAGCTTGTGGCCGGTACAAACTACTTCATTAAGGTAAGGAGACGTGCAGTTTATGATCTGGATAGGATGCGTTCCTGTTGCTTACCCACCCCCTCAAATGTATGGTTTTTGGTTCTAGGTCCATGTTGGGGGAGATACATATCTTCACATGAGGGTGTTCAAGCCACTGCCTTGTGATGAAGGACAACTGGAACTGGCAGGCCTGCAGGAGAACAAAACCCTCCAAGATCCCATCAAGTATTTCTGATTTAAAAGTGATCTACGTCTTCAAGTAGAAGCCCAGTGCCTGGTTGTTTCAGTCTCTGCTACTTGATTTGTTACAATTTTAAACCTGGCATCATGTTTTCATCCTAATTTGTCGATGCAGAAATTTATAAAAAAACTAATCAGTTTCATATTCAAACATGATTGTGTGTGTGTAATTTAGCAGTTACATTGTATAACACAATTTTATTTTGTAAAACGGCCAATAAAAGAAATGAAAGAACATTACTTTAAATTCTGTTTTTTGGATGAAAGAATGGAATGCGGTCACTTCTTTTCAAAAACTACAATTTGTTAAATATGCTGGGCCGAACACATAAGCAGCTGAAAATTCCTCATCGTGGCCAGACAGCCTCGACACATAAAGACCATTCGATAACAGTTTATGCACTTAAATCTTTTTGGGGGGCTGTTTGTTAGAAAATAAACACGATGAATTGATGTTTCCTTTACATTGGTAATTCTAAAAAAAAGAAAAACAGATACAAAAACACATACATACATGCTCTTATTCATGAGAGTCTTAAAAGGCACCCATACCAATGTTTCCACAGATATGATTGATATCTGACCGAGCTGCACCTGGGACTCGTGAGCATCATTATGATACAGTTGTGTGACTCATCAAGTCGAGACATAAACTTAAACATCAGGTTCCTCAATAGAGCCTGTAGAGTGCTTAGCCCTGAGTCAACAAAGAGCTTACTAGCACTGCTACATCTGGGCTTTTTCAGCAGTGTCCTCAGACGGTCATTATAGCTACCTGAAGTTTGCGCAGGGTTTCCTTTTTGTAGCTGCCCCATAATGGGGCTGCATACATAGATAGATAGATAAATACTTTTATTATCCCGTGAGGGAAATTCAGGTGTCCCTCACAACTCCTCCAACATACAGCTAGCTAGCCACAGACAACACGAGGCAACACAAACTCAAACAAGGAGCCTCGAGAGCCGATCATCCCCTCCGCCATGTCCCGGCAGGACCGTCCAGCAGCCCCCGCAGCGCGCGGCTCAGCACCCCACGGACATGGCGCTCCACTGCCAGTCCAGCAGCCCAGTATGGGGAGCGGAAATGGACATGGATAACCTGACTAAGGAGAAGGTCGTTTGAAATATACTCTTGGCTAAGTTGCTACGTCGTCGCACCTACTTGTGGATAACGTCGTCGCCATACTTTTAAGTACATTTTAGAGTAAATTTGTAGTTATAAAGTTGTTGCCAGTTCATCATTTTGGAACTTTTAACACGAAGCAAAGGCATTGTCAGAAGATGACTTTAGTCGTAGCCCGACATTAAAAATGTTGTGTTTTCATTCTCTTCCGTCATGTTGATAAAGAATCACGTCTTGCATATGTCTCATTTATCTTTTTATTCCTTTCTTCACTGCTCCGGTATATCAATCAGCAGCCATGGCATGTGCTCAGTAACAATCAACGGTCAATGACCCAGAATGCAATGCAATACAGAAATCAAATTAAACAACCAATCACATTGGTGTAAAATAATGTTTGATACAAAAGTCGGTTGTAATCCGCATAATATGGGGCATATCATGTTAAACAACTAATATAACATTATGGGAACACATTAATTTAACAAAAAACATTTTATAGTCGGTTGACTGATCGCGTTGTTGTACCCAGTCAAAGAAATAAATACACAGTGAACATCATGAACATTCAATGGTCTAGCTAGCCAGTTATCCTGGCAAAACATGTAGCATAATGTTCTTAATGTATTGCCGGGACACAGTTCAAGTAGCTAGGCATACGTAAAATTGAAAGCTAATTCGTTTGGAATGTCTAGGCTAAACTTGATGTTGATGTTCAGCCTATTCAATAAAAAATGTGTAGGCTATGCAAACAATTAGCATACTACAGGCTAGAGGCGATTCTAGGTTTTAAAACATGCTCAAAATGAATACTGGATCTTAAAATGTATAATTAATCATTAGAGTACAACAAACCATGATAGAACATACAACTCTGACATCACTTTAACATGTTCTAAAAACCTTTAATCGTTTGTGTACATTTAGTTTGAAAATGTATTTTTTTCATCCCAACAGTAGGGGGTGCAAAAGTACCCCCTGCACCTGTTGTAAAATCCTCTATGCTACAGAATGTGCACAGTTGGCTACTCTTACACTATAGCTCTCAATAAAGACATTTTAACATATGAAACATGTAGCCTTGCGACTTTATTTCACTCAATAAGGTTTGAAAAAAAAGTCAGTGACGGCGGCGACGTAGCTACTTAGAAACAAGTCAGTAACGACGGCAACGTAGCTACTTAGTAGGTGTGTTGTTTGGCGACGACGTGCTTATCTCAGACGTACTTAGTAGGTGTAAGTATTTTTTTACTTCCGAAGATGCGTCGTCGCCACGTCGTCGCCTGTACACGTTCCTTACATGCAGTCGTCGCCACGTCGCCGCCAGTCTCTCGTTTGCAGTCCCATTCACTTCCCTTCAAAAAATCCACACGGACTGGTGGCGACGTATGGTTAGGCTGCTCCTTCTCCTGGTAAGCCTAGGAATGTCCCTTTCCGCTCCCCATAGCCCAGCAGCTCAGCAGTTCAGCAGTCCCTCGCAGACGCAGACAGACTGCCACTACATGCGGGTGCAGTAAGCACGAAACAAGCCCACTTTCAAATCATCAGAACAGTAGTGGAATTTCCTGACCAACATGTTTGCCTGCATACAACATTCGTCTCTGCCTGTAGCCTACATCTCAGCATCATCTTCTATCTTGACAGTGATGATGTGCCCAAGATATTTCGTACAGTTGGATACACAGAGGGATTGCCCTGACAGGTAAAACATTGGAAAGTGTAGCTTCTGATCTTCCTTGGTCCTACATATCAATACAACACTCTTTCTTGCATTGTACTGTACGTCAAACTCGACCCCATACTCGGAGCATATATCCAACAGCTGCTGGAACCCAACAGTACTGGGGGACATAACAGCCAAATCGTCTGCGTACATCAGATGGTTTAACAGTGTGTTCCCTATCAGACAACCTGTCCTACACTTCCCCAACTGCTTCGACAGGTTGTCCATGTATAGGTTGAACAGGGCTGGAGACAGAAGCCCCCCTGCCGTACCCCATTGCCTACACTGAAGCTCCAACAGCTCCAACCTCCTTGTTAAGTTTACTGACGACACAACCATCGTGGGTCTCATCTCTGACAGTGACGAGTCAGCCTATATAGAGGAGGTTGATACCCTGACATCATGGTGTCAGGACAATAACCTCTCTCTCAACATCAGCAAGACTAAGGAGATGATTGTGGACTATAGGAGGCGGCAGGAGGAGGAGCATGCACCCCTGTACATCAACGGATCTGAAGTTCCTCGGGGTGAACATCAGCGACGATCTCACCTGGTCTGTTCACCTACCCCACACGATGCCTCAGGAAAGCTGGCAGGATTCTAAGAGACTGTTACCACCCATCCTTCAGTCTCTTTACTCCATTACTGTTGTGGTTTATTGATTATAAGGCAGGGTGGCAGGCATGGGGGGTACTCAGTGATGAGGAAGATACATTCAAAATAATGTTCTTTCATTTCTTTTATTGGCCATGTTACCCCAAAAATTGTGCTATACAATTTAACTGCTAATACGATTACACACACACAATCATGTTTGAATATGAAACGGATCCGTTTTTTAATACATTTCTGCATCGACAAATTAAGATGAAAACATGATCCCAGATTAAAAAAAATTACGAATCAAGTAGCAGAGACTGAAACAACCAGGCACTGGGGAGGATCACTTCTACTTGAAGACGTAGATCACTTTTAAGTCAGAAATACTCAATGGGATCTTGGAGGGTTTTGTTCTCCTGCAGGCTTGTCAGTTCCAGTTGTCCTCCATCACAAGGCAGCTTCTTCCACACCCGCAGGTGAAGATATTTATCTCCCCCAACATGGACCTAGAACCAAAAACGATACATTTGAGGGGGTAGGTAAGCAACAGGAACGCATCCTATCCAGACCATAAACTGCACGTCTCCTTACCTTGCTGAAGTAGTTCATACCGGCCACAACCTGGCTCCTGTAGGATACCGCCTTGAAGGTCTGAAAAATCTTTCCAGTCTTGTTCTCTACTTGCCACTTAATCTGCGTATACAGGTAACATGTTATTGATATTGGGCCCAGTGCAGTCTGTGCAGGAATAATAATAGGTTCAGATACTATCTATTCAAAGAAGATTCAGGGAACTAATGGATATCATTAAAGGCACAGGCCCTGGACGAAAGTAAATTGTTAACTCACCTCATCAGAAATCTTTTGGATTTCAGGTGTAGCAGGTTCCTGCTTTGATAGTCCCCCAGGTCTATTATCCATTTTTGCTGAATAAGGAATAACGACAGAAGACGAAAAGATTAAATGCTGGTAGAGAAAGATGCTGCTTTTATATGTTTCCCTGACCTGGGAGTTCAGTGTCATTATTACACGGCTGTTCTTAATGCTGTAGAACGCCCCAACAGCTGTAGAACGCCCCAACGTTCTGCGGTGAACAATTTCTTCATATTTGACCGTTACTATGCATATTTGACCGCTGTCAATATGGACAGTGGTGACAGGTGCATTAGAAGAATTTCCTTGTGCAATTCACTTCTTTGTGAAATTTCTTCAGAATGTTTAGGATTACTAGAAGTACAACGCCCTTGCCTGGGTTTGAAACAACTGATCCAACTGATCAACCTCCAGATTGAGGGTCAAGTGATCATTACCGAAACTGAACTCCCAGGTCAGGGAGAGAGAGGGAGAAAAGGAAAGAGAGACAGAAAGACAAGTTAGACTCTTTTAAATGCAATGTGGAAAACATCCCTCAACAGTGGCAATAACAAATAAAAAACTTAAGAGATACACACACACACACAACATACATGGTGACACAGGTGCATTAGGAGAATTTCCAGCGGTCAAATATGCATAGCAACGGTCAAATATGAAGAAATTGTTCACCCCAGAACGTTGGAAAGGGCGTTCTACAGCATTAAGAACAGCCGTGTAATAATTAAAGTTGTTTTACTGGAAACCCAGGCAAGGGCGTTGTACTTCTAGTAACCCTAAACATTCTGAAGAGTTTCACAAGGAAGTGAATTGCACAAGGAAATTCTCCTAATGCACCTGTCACCATGTATTTTATAATTGACCAGAACTTGACCCCTGACCTCAGTGTGACCAAGGCAAAAAGGCCACTTCCCTTGACAGCGGTCAAATATGCATAGCAATGGTCAAATATGAAGAAATTGTTCACCGCAGAACGTTGGGGCCCTCTACAGCTGTTGGGGAGTTCTACAGCATTAAGAACAGCCGTAACATGAAACTGAACTCCCAGGTCAGGGAAACATATAAAAGCAGCATCTTTCTCTCCCAGCATTTAATCTTTTCGTCTTCTGTCGTTATTCCTTATTCAGCAAAAATGGATAATAGACCTGGGGGACTATCAAAGCAGGAACCTGCTACACCTGAAAGATTTCTGATGAGGTGAGTTAACAGTTTACTTTCGTCCAGGGCCCGTGCCTTTAATGATATCCATTAGTTCCCTGAATCTTCTTTGAATAGATAGTATCTGAACCTATTATTATTGCTGCACAGACTGCACTGGGCCCAATATCAATAACATGTTACCTGTATACAGGGGTTAAATTGGGATTTTCTATGTGGGGGGGCTCTGACCGAGGGGCAAATTTCACAAATCTTTCGTGGATTATGCAGTAAATAACAGGCATGAAAACGGGTCAGGGGTGAAAAAGGTGAGAAGGATATTACCCCTCTAAGGGGGTCCGGGTGCATGCTCCCCCATTAGAAAAATTAAATATTCCATATTTTAAAGCATCAATCTGAAGCATTTTGAGATACTTCTTTTGCCAACCTGGGGGAAAACTGGAGAAACGTAACTTCAGCCATGAGTCATGCGGCTAGTTAGAGACGTCCATGCTTAATGCGAGCGCGCATAGCGCGAAAAATAGTTTTTGGAGCTTGATGTAAAACAAACAAACATCCGTTTGTCCAATTGGTAAAACATTGTCTAGTGAAGGTAATACGTTTACGTTTCTTAGCCTGGCTTTCGATCTTTATATTGTCTCTATAGCTAGCTTTCCATCTGTCAGTCACTGTCGTGTGTAAAAAATCTACCTCTTCAAAGACGGTAGCGTAAATTTATAATTTTCGTGCGCGATATGCCTACTTCTCAAACTTGCTCCAGATGTCTAGGCCAGCCTATCCCTACCATCATTTAGAATTGTGTTTTAAAACAACATAGATTTGCAATGGAAAAGTTGTAAATATAGGACAACATTGCTCGTGATGGACTAGGCAGACTGCCAAAATCGGCTGGAGAACTCCAGACCCGGCCGCTTATGTGCCGGGGCTCCGCCCCGGACAGCCCCGGCCCAATTTAACCTCTGCCTGTATACGCAGATTAAGTGGCAAGTAGAGAACAAGACTGGAAAGATTTTTCAGACCTTCAAGGCGGTATCCTACAGGAGCCAGGTTGTGGCCGGTACAAACTACTTCATTAAGGTAAGGAGACGTGCAGTTTATGATCTGGATAGGATGCGTTCCTGTTGCTTACCTACCCCCTCAAATGTATCGTTTTTGGTTCTAGGTCCATGTTGGGGGAGATAAATATCTTCACATGCGGGTGTTCGAGGCACTGCCTAGTGATGTAGGACAACTGGAACTGGCAGGCGTGCAGGAGAACAAAACCCTCCAAGATCCCATTGAGCCTTTCTGATTTAAAAGTGATCTACGTCTTCAAGTAGAAGTGATCCTCCTCAGTAGCTGGTTGTTTCAGTCTCTGCTACTTGATTTGTTACAATTTTAAACCTGGCATCATGTTTTCATCCTCATTTGTCGATGCAGAAATGTATTAAAAAACGAATCTGTTTCATATTCAAACATGATTGTGTGTGTGTAATCTTATTAGCAGTTAGATTGTATAACACAATTTTATTTAGTAAAAGGGCCAATAAAAGAAATGAAAGAACATTACTTTAAATTCTGTTTTTTGGATGAAAGAATGGAATGTGGTCACTTCTTTTCAAAAACTACAATTTGTAAAATATGCTGGGCCGCACACATAAGCAGATGAAAATTCCTCATCATGGCCAGACAGCCTCAACACATGAAGACCATTCGATAACAGTTAATGCACTTAAATCTTTTTGGGGGGCTTTGTTTGTTAGAAAATAAACACGATGAATTGCTGTTTCCTTTACATTGGCAAAAAGTAACGCAGGTTTGACCATCATCAATGACCATGCATACTGGCCCTTTAAGAACAGGTGTAGCGGCTTCGCAGGTTTGACCATCATCAATGACCATGCATACTGGCCCTTTAAGAACAGGTGTAGTGGCTTCGCAGGTTTGACCATCATCAATATCCATGCATACTGGCCCTTTAAGAACAGGTGTAGCGGCTTCGCAGGTTTGACCATCATCAATGACCATGCATACTGGCCCTTTAAGAACAGGTTGTAGCGGCTTCGCAGGTTTGACCATCATCAATGACCATGCATACTGGCCCTTTAAGAACAGGTGTAGCGGCTTCTTTGCAGCCTCCATTAGCCGCTGAGAGGCTGAGTCAGGGCAAAACACTGAACATGACGCGCTCCAATAAGGCAGTTCCACTCTGTGATATTCTTTTTGGTCTTTATTGTCCACTTGAGTTTAAAAATAAAACAACAGCGCGAACTAAGCGAACTGTGCGTACAGAGCGGTCAACAAAAAATGCAAACCCACACTCACCCCCTCTCTCCCCCCATGTAGGTGTAAAGGTGTTTAAATAGGCTGCCACTAATTGTCTGACCATCCCCCGTAATTGTCTGACCATCAAATCATACATAAATGTAATACAGCTGGCTCCTATGTAAACGGACATGCATGGCTCCTACAACAGGAGTTTAACTGTGGCGTATACTTTTAGGCAGGAACACGCTTTACCATGAGATCTATCTGGGTGTATCTAGTGTAACACACTGCTGCCATCTATTGGCTCAAAGTTTAAATGACAGAAAGAGCCTTGATTACCCCACCATGGACTTCAACCCATCTGTGTGTATTCACACAGACATGTTCCAAAAACAAACAAAAAAGATACGGAAGGACGTGCTTGGATTTTTTGTTTCAAATTTAATGATTTAAAAAAATCAACCACTTACGGCAGGGCCGTAGGTTTTCTTAGTAACTTCAGATTGTCAGAAGTAATACTTGTGTCACAAAAGCAATATTACAAATATTTCATATCTTGAGTTAGGGTCAAACCTATTGTGCAAGTCAGGTTTAATGGGATCCTAAACCATTCGATTGCATTCAACTCTTCCAGTACCAAGCAAACACTTTTGGTCACAATCAGTAAGCAGTTATAAACGTAACTCAAAGTTATATCAGAGGACGTATTAACAGATCTTGCAGTAACATCATCTGTTACAGTGTAAGGCTGGGTGTCAAACCTGCCCCCACCTCTCATATGCTAAAGTATGGCGTTTCTGGACGGTCTCAACTTGATGGCCCTCACACCCCATTCAAGATGTAGTCTGATTGGTTGTTCTTGTGTATGAAGGGAATTGTAATGCATTGTTCTTTGGATTCTTCATCTCCTGAGATCTTCTTCTCAGTTCTGACTTGTCTTACTGTCCTACTGTTTGCTCACTCTTGCTTTCTCTCTGATTTACAATGATCACGGTAGAGTAGGTAAGATTTAAACCCTTCATTTGTTACATGTTTGCCTTGTTTGATTGATTTCATTCATTTGCAATGTTATTAAATGCGTATTCCATTTGACCGTACTTTGACCATTCTTGCTCTGATTTAACCCATAGAGTCAAATAACTATAATTTCCATTTGTATTGGCATTATTTGATTCATGCTAATACACTGTTCAGTTTCCCATCTTCCTTTAAACCATAGGGGAATTAGTTTTGGTTGTTTCGACCATATTTAACTCCCTACAACAGTAATAAAACAAACCTTCCAGAAAAGGTCGGTTGGATATAATTGCCATCATTTGTCCTCTCGTTCCACCCACTCAGTGTATCCTCCTTTATAATGTCTTGCTCTGAAAGAAAACAGACATGGAAAGCCAAACCAGTGAAGTGAAATACAGGCCAACAAGCAATATGGGAGGTCACAAGTATGTCTGTAGCAGTGGTGTTTACCTAGTGAACCCCAGATTATAGGCAATGCCCAAGGCTTGGCTGCTCCTATTTCCACTCTTGCAGTGAAAAACGATGTTGTCATCATCTTTCCCTGGAGCGGTCACCTGAAAGGTCTGCTTAAAGTGCTCAGAGGGCAGCTTCAGAGATTCCTCCAGCTCACCCACTGAAACACAAAAAACAGGACATATTTATATACACACACACAATAACACACAGAGACACACACACATCGCACTGATTTATATCACACACACACACACACCTACATGGAATGTTCACAGAGTCAGGAATTCGTCCAGCGAGATATTCATCGGGATTGCGGACATCAAACAACTGAATGTTGCGTCTGGACAGCATGTCCTTAAGCTGCTCATAGGACACCACTGAGTCTGAAACCACAATATTACATTAACCATCATTGCATCCCAACAGCTACATGCCAAATCATTGCACAGCCTACACTCACCATCCATCGCTGTTTATCCTGTAATGTTCAACACAATTCGCCATAGAATTCTAGAACGCCTGGGCCCTTTATAGGCTACAGTGTTACAGTTCAGAGGCTTCTAGTCACACAGGTGGATGGCCTGTCGACCTGTTCCCAATACCATCCATTGTTAAAGGGTTACAAAGCAGTCTACACATATACACATAGGCTCATTTACTAGAAGAGGCAGTCAAAACCTTCATAATTGGATCTGCAGTATTGGAAGCTAGAGCGTAGCCTAGCAAACAGAATACAAGGTAGGCTACTAGTTAGCCCAACAATCTAATCAACTTTACCGCTGTCGGTCAAGGGTTTGCCAGACTTTGATGTCGACGTTCTAAAGCCCAGCCAGTGACCACACGAGCCGAGTGACAGACGGCTGGCAGTGTCGGCTGCTATAATTGCTGTTCTCCGTGATAACAGGTAAGACAACATGTTAACTGGCTTGATAAACAAACTACATGTAGGCTATTGAAGGGCATTTATATTCTGCCCTCTATTGGTAGAGTTGGAATAGGTCATACTGAGGCGATAAATCTTCGTCGTTCAAATACGTATTTCAATTTAAACAGACATTCTGAAGTTCTGTCACAAGCACACTACTAAGGTATTTTTGTGTTTTCCTTTTTTCCCGAAATATTTTTAGGAAGCATTTTGATACCGAATAAACCACGTGAAATACAATGGGGGAGTCCATTTGGTTAAATCTAGTTCTATATTTCCTCAGAATTCTTAAATAAACCATCCAGCTAGGACTATGAAACATGCCCAACGATATTAAATAACTTTTGCAGGAAACATTTTTACTTTTATGTAAAAAGTTAACTGTAGGCTATGCTATGTTCCAAATTCTAAATAATGGTAGGCTATACGTCCCAGAACGAGGGTCATGTGATCCCTACCCAAACGCAACTCCCAGGTCAGAATAACAACTAAAAGCAGCATCTTTCTCTCTCAGCAATGGCATTACATTTTTTCGTCTTCTGTCGTTATTCCTTATTCAGCAAAAATGTGGTCGGGTAAAAACATGGGTCTAATCTGTGGTGGATTATCAGATGCGGAAACAGCTACAGATGAAGTCCAAAAGATTTGTGATGAGGTAAATTAACAATTTACTTTCGTCCAGGGCCTGTGCCTTTAATGATATCCATTAGTTCCCTGAATCTTCTTTGAATAGATAGCCTATCTGAACCTTTTAGTATTAGGCCACTGCACAGATTGCAATGGGCTCAATATAAAACAATTCACACAGATGAAGCCGCATGCAGAGAAGAAAGCCGGAAAGAGTTTTGACACCTTCACAGCGAAATCGTTCAAGACGCAGCTTGTGGCCGGTACAAACTACTTTATTAAGGTAAGAAGACGTCCAGTTTATGATCTGGATAGGATGCGTGTTGTGTCGTAGCTATTTCACGTAGTTTACCTACCTCCTCAAATGTATCGTTTTTGGTTCTAGGTCCATGTTGGGGGAGATGACCATGTTCACCTGCGGGTGTACGAGAAGCTGCCTTGTTATGGAGGACAACTGGAACTGACGAGACTTCAGGATTCCAAATCCCACCATGATCCCATTGAGTAGCCTATTTCTGATTTAAAAGTGATCTACGTCTTCAAGTAGAAGTGATCCTCCTCAGTGCCTGGATGTTTCAGTCTCTGCTACTTGATTCGTTACAATTTTAAATCTGGGATCATGTTTTTATTCTAATTTGTCGATGCAGAAATGTGTCATATTCAAACATGATTGTGTGTGTAATCGTATTAGCAGTTAGATTGTATAACACCATTTTCTTTTGTAAAACGGCCAATAAAAGAAATTAAAGAATATTACTTTAAATTCTGTTTATTGGATGAAAGAATGGAATGCGGTCACTTATTTTCAAAAACCACAAATTCTAAAATATGCTGGGCTATAAACAGCTGAAGATTACTCATCGAGGCCAGCCAGCCTCAACACATGAAGACCATTGGATAACAGTTAATACACTTCAAAAATATTTTGGGGGATGTTAGAAAATAAACACGATGATGGCTGTTTCCTTTACTTTGGTATGTCTGCATCGACACGGTAACAGTTTTCTGATCGTCATGGGCAACAACTGAAATGAGGCAGAGCTGGTCGGATGACACAGGCCCGTCTCAGGACACAACCTGACCTCATAGTCTATTCGTAACATAGTGTACGTCTTTCTGTGTCCCTTGATTTCGTATACTATGTTACGAAAAACCGAACCACAAGGTGGCGCTTCACCTAAAATGTGTGTCGTTTATCGTAAATTAATATTCAACCTGGTGCAGCCAACTGGATCTGTTCTGCCCTCTATTGGCAGTGTTGGAATAGGTCATACTGAGGCGATAAATCTTTGTCGTTCAAATACGTATTTCAATTTAAACAGACATTCTGAAGTCCTTTCACGAGTAGGCCTACACTAGGCTACTAAGGTATTTTTGTGTTTTCCTTTTTTCACGAAATATTTTTAGGAAGCATTTTGATACCGAATAAACCACGTGAAATACAATGGGGGAGTCCATTTGTTTAAATCTAGTTCTATATTTCCTCAGAATTCTTAGATAAACCATCCAGCTAAGACTATGAAACATGCCCCACGATATTAAATAACGTTTGAAGGAAACATTTTTACTTTTATGTAAAAAGTTAACTGTAGGCTATGGTATGTTCCAAATTCAAAATAATGGTACGTCCCCGAACGACGGTCATGTGATCGCTACCCAAACGGAACTCCCAGGTCAGGATAACAAATAAAAGCAGCAGCTTTCTCTCTCAGCATTACATTTTTTCGTCTTCTGTCGTTATTCATTATTCTGCCAAAATGTTGTGTGGAGGAACATCAGCTGCGGAAACAGCTACAGATGAAGTCCAAAAGATTTGTGATGAGGTAAGTTAACAATTTACTTTCGTCCAGGGCCCGTGCCTTTAATGATATCCATTAGTTCCCTGAATCTTCTTTGAATAGATATCTATCTGAGCCTATTTTTAAAGGCTCAGATTGCAATGGGCTCAATATCAAAAATCAAATTTTACGCACAGATGAAGCCGCATGCAGAGACCAAAGCCGGAAAGAGTTTTGACACCTTCACAGCGAAATCGTTCAAGACGCAGGTTGTGGCCGGTACAAACTACTTTATTAAGGTAAGAAGACGTCCAGTTTATGATCTGGATAGGATGCGTGTTGTGTCGTATTTCACGTAGCTTACCTACCTCCTCAAATGTATCGTGTTTGGTTCTAGGTCCATGTTGGGGGAGAGGACCATGTTCACCTGCGGGTGTACAAGACCCTTCCCCACGCAGGTGGAAAACTGGATCTGACGAGCCTTCAGGATTCCAAATCCCACCATGATCCCATTGAATTTTTCTGATTTAAAAGTGATCTACGTCTTCAAGTAGAAGTGATCCTCCTCGGTGCCTGGTTGTTTCAGTCTCTGCTACTTGATTCGTTACCATTTTAAATCTGGTATCATGTTTTCATTCTAATTTGTCTATGCAGAAATGTATAAAAAATCTGTTTTATATTCAAACATGATTGTGTGTGTGTAATCGTATTAGCAGTTAGATTGGATGGCACTAATTTTTTTGTAACATGGCCAATAAAAGAAATGAAAGAACATTACTTTAAATGCTGTTTTTTGGATGAAAGAATGGAATGTGGTCACTTCTCCTTTTCAAAAACCACAAGTTCTAAGATATGTTGGGCTGCACACTCATAAGCAGCTGACGATTACTCATCCTAGCTGGTGAACATCAGATTCTTTCATGTCACGCCCTTCTCCCTTCTACGACTACAACCAGTGAAAACCTGTTGTGTGTGTGTTTAGCAACCTGAGAGAACTGCAATCACACACATTACTAAAGGATCTGGCATGACCAGACCACTGTTCAAGGATTAGGATACAGCACCCACATGTTCAAGACACATTGGAGACAGTGATTCAATCAGATTATGTTGACAAGTCCTTTGCAGTGAGGAATCGATCACCTTTTTAGTCATAGTATGGATGTTGGTCATGGGGTTAAACAAACACTGTTTACAACTTAA
Source organism: Mallotus villosus (assembly GCA_903064625.1). Taxonomy (NCBI): domain Eukaryota; kingdom Metazoa; phylum Chordata; class Actinopteri; order Osmeriformes; family Salangidae; genus Mallotus; species Mallotus villosus. The sequence continues at coordinate 21,014 of CAEFZP010003636.1, forward strand.
TCTGGCTCAAAAAGCCATGCTCATATTTTACCCCATGAAGACCATTGGATAACAATGAATGCACTTAAAAACACTTTTGAGGGATGTTTTTTAGAAAATAAACACGACAATGGCTGTTTCCTTTACATTGGTAAATCTGCATCGACATGGTAACAGTGTCCTGATCGTCGTGGGCAACAACTGAAATGAGGCAGAGCTGGTCGGATGACACAGGCCCGTGTGTCAGGTTCTGTCTCCAGTCCTCAAGTGCTGGTTCTGTCTCCAGTCCTGGTGCAGCCAACTGGATCTGCGTCTTCTCCCAGGAAACCAAAACAGGCAATCACTTCACCTTAGGAGGAGTGTAGTGGATTCGGCACCTTTCACTGAACACCTGTAGAAAAGGTAGAGGGGGACAATGACGTGTTTTTTATACTGCAGGCTGTTCTGATTACCGCAACACAACTCTTGGGTTAATATGCTTTAATTTACAGAAGATAAGAGACCCTTTGTACACGTGTGTTATACACACACACACACACACGTGTAGATAGGTGTGCGTGTGAAAAGGAGTAGGGAGGGAATGTCCACTCCCTTCAAGATCCACCAGTTCCACACAGGCCGGCTACATACTGTACAACAGCTGATGGGAGACTCTCTCCTTTCACCACTAGGAGATGGAACACGTCTATGTGTACGAACATGTTAAAGTATAAAGTAAATAAGAGAGCATTGTGTGCATGTGTGCTCTTGGGGAAGAGATCATGTTAGATATAGAATTTGTGTGTGTGCGTGTTTGAGAAAAGGAGTATGGAATGTGGTGACCTCCCTTTTCTTTTGAAAACGACCAGATTTAAGCTGAGCTGGCCATGAGCAGATTCCAGTGACTTCCTTAACCTCTTTCACTACTAGGGGTTAGAATATGTCTATGCGTACAAAAACTATGCGATTTACTGACGAATGCAGGCCAACAGAAATGCCCTCTCACCTTCAGACTCCTATCATTGACGACCTCTTCAACATTCAGCTCTGATTGCATCAGTTTTAACTAGGAGAAGAAAAGAAAGTTGGTTAAGCTTCGTCTTCGAGTAGGACTTTCATACATTTCTTACTTGTTTAACTTGATATACCTTCATGCATACACATAGAATATACTGTATTGTGTTCTCTATCTGCCCTAATCATTCTCTCAAGGTGCTCTTTGCTTCAGCTTTCCATCAAACTGAGAATGGCCTTCGTAAAAAACTGAAAGTTTCTCTTCCATAAATAACTGAAATGATTTACATCTATACGTGTGAAATGCACACACATCTACATTTAAGAACACAGATACATGTCATGGAAAGCGTCAAACCTTTTAACCAGGTTTTTTAATCATATGCAGCAGATTCAGTTACAATCTAAAAGTGTTCAACCGTATATGTATGCCAGCTTTTCCAGTGATCTTTCTCAAACGCATTTGCATGTGATTCATCTGAGAACGTGTTCACGTATGAGCGAGCATAGATTTACAAAATATATATGCATGAGAAATTCACTTGCAGTAATGAGAAACAAGCCTCACAGGGCCCCTCGTACTTATCGAACTCACACTGATCCTTCACAAAGGCCTCTGCTGCACTCTAAGCGTTTACAAAACTCGCCTTACCTTCGTCTGCTCCTTCCTGAGTTGTTTGACGAGGGTCAGGTTGTCACGGTCCCTCGCCCTCTCCTCCCGCAGCTGCCCCAGTGCCTCCGAGGTCTGGGCTATACAGCTCTTGATGGCTCGGTCTCGACTCAGGTGGCTCTTCATCATCTACCAGACCGTCGACGACACAACATACAGGAACAAGGTTACAGCGTGACAAAAGAAACCAAGGAACTAAAAATGTTCGGCTTCAGAAAATGTAATACAACTTGAACTAACACACACACTGCACATGCTCGTGAAGAGCAGGGTGGTTACACTCACAGACTCGTAGAGTTGTTTACATGTCTGTGTGGCGTCGACCTTGCCCGAGAAGGACACTGTGGGCACTGTGGTGTTCAGGGCATGGACGATCCTGTCATCGATGGTGCGCATCGCTTTCAGCACCTCCTGGTAGGCACAGAGATACGGGAACAAGGAGCTGCGTCATTTGAGTGAGTACCAATCCATATTGCATACGCACTATTGGCTTAATCTATGCATTATTTGCACATCACCTTTGATAAAAGTATCTGGTTCGTGAATGAAATGTGAAAACATGGTTGGTTCATGGAGGAAAGAAGTCGAATGGAACTAGCTAGGGGACTACATTAACTATGTGAATAATACTTGCTGTTCCTGTGTGCATGATTGGCATGAATCTGTGAGACTGACTGACTTGGCTCTTGGACCTAGTTTAGTCACGGAAACGACATCAATTTAGGCTGCAAGTTTCCAGAAATATACCATGATGGTTTCTTGTGATCTGCTATAATGACCTAAATAGATTATCGTGATGCAATGATAAAGACAGTCTACAAGCTGTACGACATCTCAGCTATCCTTATTAAAGACATCAACCGACATGCTGAACTTATTGTCATTACTCTGTTTACATATAATGCACATTGAACCCTGGTACTGGCTGCTCCGTAGCAAAGAGAAGGGGTCACTCATTCAATTTCACCTTGATCCACAGCATAGAGAACGGGACCTGCCCATTTGCTTTGTGTGTCGATTCAGGAAAATGCAATTTCATGATATAGCATCTGTAAGCGACACTTTTTACACAATCATATTACCTGAAACATTGAAAAGTCCTCACAGTTTAAAGTTCCATCGGGCGCCGCCATAGTGGATAAACAGGTCCTGCACGCTTACAACATTTATGTATGTCTTTGGTGAATGCCTGAACGAAAACATAGAATTGTGTTATAATACTAGAAATGACTGTTGGTGTTTGCGGAGTTTTTGTTCATATTCTGACGGCGATTCAATATAAATTGCGAAAGTTAACCTAATAAAATACAAAGGTGTGGACGTAACTATTTATGGGTAGGCTATAAATATACACATGGCAAATTTGTCATCTTTAGTTCTTTGTAATTAAAACTATATAACGTTGTGTATTTGACTATATATGTGAATATAACGATATTATCTCTCTCATGTGAACATCCACACAAAGCGCCCAGTCTGTGTGGAAGGTTACATGCATAGGTTACGTGCGTCAGAAGCAGAATTAAGCAGGCATGTAGCAAAGCTTCCAAAGGTCCTTAGACTGCAGCGACAGCTCGCTTATGTGTTTTGGAACAGTACGAAGGGTTGACATTCAACAGCCAAAGAACTTTTGATTTCACACCTTCATGGCTTAACGGATTGTTGCATATACTACTGCTTTTTAATATGAACTTCATCAGATCTCGCATTGCCACTGGGACGTTGATTGGTGAGTAACTTAGTTGTATTGTTTTCGTATTTTTGCGGTTTTCATAGTTTCTGTTATCTAGCTAGGCTTCTGTAGCTGGCTCACGTGAGGGTAGTTTAAATTAAACCGGGTCGTATTATAAGCGTATTAACACTTTATATATCGTTTGATCGCTATCGTCGTACAGTAGTCCTACAACTCGTAGTTAGCTTTCTTGATGTTTGGGCATACGTGCTGTCGTTGTGGGCCAAGAGTAAAGGGGGGCGTGTTCCACTTCTTAGGCCTATGTCCGATGCTATTTACAACAATAATAATATTTAATAACAATAATGTAAGCATTTGGAGGACGCTTGTATAAAAAAAACGTACATGAGGATTTTAATTTGCGAAGATACTAACTACCCCAGTACAAGTATTTCCTGCTTAGATAGTCTGGGCGTGGACGTTTACCTATTCTTTACAAATACAGTGCTGTCAACAAACAACTCATGACAATAATTGAATCAGGAGAGCAGAATAAGAACTCTGTTATCTGGGTATATATAATCTTTATTAAGGACTCAGATGGTCCACTCACATCCAACATACACACACACATAGAACACATTAAAATACATTACTCAATAAAATACTGTACTAAAATAGGTGCAAGCTATCATGCCAATGCTTTCGAAGCCTGGATGTGAACCGATAGCCCATCATAGGGTTGGTTAAGCCCATAATGATGCCATTCTCTGACAAATTCAAACGACACATGAAACTGAACATCAACTTTCGCAACAGTGCCTGACATGTAGGTACATTAGAGGACACAAATAACTGGCTAGCACTGTGCCACCTAGGAACACGGAGCAACAACCTCATGGCATCATTATATGCCACTCTAAGCCTCTGCATACTTCTCACTCTGTAAGAGGACCACAGATGAGCTGTATACAGCGGCGTGACATAAGCCCTAAACAGAGCACACTTAACATCTGTGGAACACATGGAAAATTTATCTACTAGAGCTTTGAGATCTGCAAACGTAGGCCTTTTAACAGTTCCTAGATCGATACTTAAGACGAGAGGAGATAGAGCATTCTCTATTGCTGCTCCAAGACTTTGGAACAGTCTTCCTCTGGAAATTAGAACAGCACCTTCCTTGTCCCTTTTTTTAAAGTGAGGATAAATACCTTTTTATTTGATGTGTCCTATAGGGATGAGTGTTGATGCAGTTGTTTTGTCGGTATGTATCTGTTGTCGTGTTGTGGTCCTATTTTAGCACTCTGTATAGCACATTGGTCAACGAAAGTTGTGTTTAGTTGTGCTTTATAAATAAAGATTGATTGATCTGTTATCGCGATATGTGTCTCCCAGGTCAGTGGCGCGGGCATGCGCTGGAGCACGGGGGCGTTCGGAGGATGTGTAATAAACCCCAGGAGGGGCACGCGGAAGTGCCTGCAGTACCAACACAAGGTAGGACAAACACACGAACGCAAAATAATCGAAATAACAAACGCACACTTCTGTGGAGCTAGTTAGGGATGAGTTGGAGAGATCCTGATCCCAATTCTAAATATAGCTCCCATTTCCTGTGCTGGTCCATTCTAATCAACACACTGGAAGCCTAAGGACGTAAGGGAAAAAGTTAGGGAGCATTTTGTAGTTGCTGTAGGATTCAGTACTAACTTGACTGGACTCTACTTAAGTGAAAAATTGGATAACACAGCGGAAAGTTGATTATTTGTGTTAAAGATAAATAAACAGCATTTAGCCAGATTATCATCTCAGCACAGCTATTCAGGAAGTGGAAAAGTCTTCCAAAAACAGATTATTAAAGATAACATAACTCTATAATGTTGGCAAGTACTGAATGTGAACCTCTTAATTGGCACTGTAGTGATCATCAAAATGTATTTGTATAGCCCTTTTAGTGATTTAGATAGTGCAGCTCTCTGATCGGACCACATGGGTGCATGAGTGAGGTTGTTTTACAACAACATCCCCGTCAAACACAATCATATTACCGGAAACATTGACAAATCCTCTCACCTTAAAGTTTCATCGGGTGCTCCATAGCGGATTAACAGGTCCAGCACGCTACTGTAGAAACCAGGGGAACGTTTACTGTCCTGTCCCTAAGGGTGGGAAACAAGGCAAGTGAGGTCATCAAGTGAGGTCATCAAGTGAGGTCATCAAGTGAGGTCATCACAGAGTTAAAGTTAATAGATGGACCGTGTGAAACATACACAATATCTTAATCTATGTTTATCGCACGGGATGTGAATCTACTGTCTGTATACAGTACACTCTGGCCAGTGGAACATGCATGGTTTTAGTTACCATAGTTACCGTCCTCATTCTGCGTGTTCAGTTCCTTCTCCAGTACCCCGTGCTGGGTTCAAGCTCCCCGGCTACAGACCATCCAACATGGACAGGAAGATCCTAGTCTGGTCTGGACGCTTCAAGACCCCCGAGCAGATCCCAGAGCTTGTGTCGTAAGTGACTGCTCACTGTTTACACCAGACGTCCCAGCACACCCACCTCTGGTTGGCTATTTACACCGAGTGACATCATTGCTGTGCTAGCTGACAGCTAATTGGATGAGTGTTGTTACCCGGGGTTGTGGCTGGTCGTGCGGGACAACTGCTGTTGTTCAAACCAAATCTGTCCGAAGGCAAAGATAATTAGGGATGTCTGCCATCTGGGAGAAGATCTAAGGTGATCTGTTGGTTTGATTTAGAGCAGCACTCTGTCCCAAACAGTCTCTCTGTCCCAAACAGTCTCTCTGTCCCAAACAGTCACTCTGTCCCAAACAGTCACTCTGTCCCAAACAGTCACTGTCCCAAACAGTCTCTCTGTCCCAGTCACTGTCCCAAACAGTCTCTCTGTCCCAAACAGTCTCTCTGTCCCAAACAGTCACTCTGTCCCAAACAGTCTCTCTGTCCCAAACAGTATCTCTGTCCCAAACAATATCACTGTCCCAAACAGTCACTCTGTCCCAAACAGTCACTGTCCCAAACAGTCTCTCTGTCCCAAACAATATCACTGTCCCAAACAGTCTCTCTGTCCCAAACAGTCTCTCTGTCCCAAACAGTCACTCTGTCCCAAACAGTCTCTCTGTCCCAAACAGTATCTCTGTCCCAAACAATATCACTGTCCCAAACAGTCACTCTGTCCCAAACAGTCACTGTCCCAAACAGTCTCTCTGTCCCAGTCACTGTCCCAAACAGTCTCTCTGTCCCAAACAGTCTCTCTTTCCCAAACAGTCACTCTGTCCCAAACAGTCTCTCTGTCCCAAACAGTCTCTCTGTCCCAAACAGTCACTCTGTCCCAAACAGTCACTCTGTCCCAAACAGTCTCTCTGTCCCAAACAGTATCTCTGTCCCAAACAATATCACTGTCCCAAACAGTCTCTCTGTCCCAGTCACTGTCCCAAACAGTCTCTCTGTCCCAAACAGTCTCTCTGTCCCAAACAGTCTCTCTGTCCCAAACAGTCCCTCTGTCCCAAACAGTCTCTCTTTCCCAAACAGTCACTCTGTCCCAAACAGTCACTCTGTCCCAAACAGTCTCTCTGTCCCAAACAGTCTCCCTGTCCCAAACAGTCACTGTCCCCAGGCTCTCTCACAGCCACACCTCATAATTTCTTGTCATTAAACGGTTACACACCCTCCCGTGACACATACTGCGTGTTGTAAAGTTGTTCGCCAATGACTGGATTGAGACAATATGTTATATACCTCACACAGGTTCGAGATGATTGATGCGGCCAGGAACAAAGTCCGAGTGAAGACCTGCTACATAATGATGGCGGTCACCATCGCAGCCTGTCTAGTCACGGTCATTCTAGGAAAACGGGTGAGTTTTAACAGGCAATAGAGAAACACAGTGATGTCAGTATGCGCGCGCATGCGAGTGTGCATGAGCTGTTCTCCATGTTCACGTGTTGATGGAAATGTCCTGGGTTGGTTGGATTGATAACTGAGCTTGACGATGCTTAAACAGAGTCATCCTGGGTTCGATGTTCTCCTGCCTGACTGTCTCTTCCTCTGCCTGACTGTCTCTTCCTCTGCCTGAGTGTCTCTTCCTCTGCCTGACTGTCTCTTCCTCCTGCCTGACTGTCTCTTCCTTTGCCTGACTGTCTCTTCCTTTGCCTGACTGTCTCTTCCTCTGCCTGACTGTCTCTTCCTCTGCCTGACTGTCTCTTCCTCTGCCTGACTGTCTCTTCCTCTGCCTGACTGTCTCTTCCTCTGCCTGAGTGTCTCTTCCTCTGCCTGACTGTCTCTTCCTCTGCCTGACTGTCTCTTCCTCTGCCTGACTGTCTCTTCCTCTGCCTGACTGTCTCTTCCTCTGCCTGACTGTCTCTTCCTCTGCCTGAGTGTCTCTTCCTCTGCCTGACTGTCTCTTCCTCCTGCCTGACTGTCTCTTCCTCTGCCTGAGTGTCTCTTCCTCCTGCCTGACTGTCTCTTCCTCTGCCTGACTGTCTCTTCCTCTGCCTGACTGTCTCTTCCTCTGCCTGAGTGTCTCTTCCTCTGCCTGAGTGTCTCTTCCTCTGCCTGACTGTCTCTTCCTCCTGCCTGACTGTCTCTTCCTTTGCCTGACTGTCTCTTCCTCTGCCTGACTGTCTCTTCCTCTGCCTGACTGTCTCTTCCTCTGCCTGACTGTCTCTTCGTCTGCCTCTCTCCAGGCCGCTGGCCGACACGAGTCTCTGACCTCTCAGAACATGGAGAAGAAGGCGAGGTGGAGAGAAGAGATGCAGAAGGAGAAGGACACAGCAGCAGCCTTAGAAGCAGCTAGCCTGACCGTCAAGGCTCAGTGAGAGGGACTGGATGAGCGGCCACACCCACACCTGTCCCCCAACACTACGCTCTTGTGTCTCACTGTTGTAGTCCCATCCACTGGGCTGATGGTTGGTACGGTAGCCTGTGGTACTGGGAACTCCATATCTCTTGTAATGTAGCATTGCACAGGAATTGAGCAGAGAGATTTGGTATTTCGTTTTGGTTCAATAACTTACACCCCGGATCCCCTTTCCATTTCAAAAGATTGTATGAGGTCAGTTGTATAAAATAACTAGATTTTAGACAACAGAGAATTTATGGAGAAATCTTTACTGAGTATATGTATTTGGTTTAGAGCATCTCTCAACCCCCCCCCCACACACACACACAATGGAACTATGCCAAATGGTCATTGCTTTTTTTCATCCATACTTAGTGTTTGATAATTTGGTCCAGATTGTCTGGAAGGGTTTTTTTCATTTTGGGATTTTGCAGACATACTGAAAGCACTCTCATTATTCTGATCATAGCATAACATGTGACTGTCAAAACCATCCTTATTTTTCTTTCTCATGCTCCTCTGTATAAATGCCTTAAATGTAACCATATTTGTCCTAGCGAGAAAGTAAAACTTGATAGTTTAAACTGTGATAAGCGTTAAGGATAATTTGATCCATTCTGGGTACAAAGCCAGCATAGACTGTAGGTGTTAGGAAGGCTGTAGTTTCAGTCAGGATGTCTAAATCATGACTTCAGGTACACTGTACTTTAATGTACAACAGCTTATTTTCAGGTGAGTACATTGGAAAGTGGATCACCGACGGGTCCTTGTGTAAACGTCAGATCACTCCCCCTAGCCCAGTGGTTCTCAAACCGATCCTCAGGGACCACCTGTCCTGCATGTTTTAGATGTTTCCCTGCTCCAACACACCTGATTCAAATGAATGGGTCGTTATCTAGGTCTGTAGAAGCCTGTTAGCAACCATTCATTTGAATCAGGTGTGTTGGAGCAGAGAAACATCTAAAACATGCAGGACAGGTGGTCCCTGAGGACCGGTTTGAGAACCACTGCGTCTAGCCTCACCAGTGTCCTGACACTGAGCAGTCTACAAACCTCTGTGTCTGTATATTGTAAAGCCATTCAAATGGTCGTGAAGATCTAAGGCTGTCAAAGTAGTTCTTCTGAGTAAGGTTGATGGCACCGTGTTAGAATCATAGAGGTTTGACTTGAATGAGACAAGTTCACAACAGGTTCATGAAACAGCGTTTATGCAAATGGCATAACATAGGACAGTTACACAAACTCAATACGACTGCAGTATTGAACATGAAGAGCTAGTAATGAATGGAGGAATCTGACAAAATAAAGAACTTGGTAAACAATCTTTCAGTCTTGTTGACTAATAAATTGCTAGTATTCAATTTGAATTTAAATATGATCTCTATTGTCCCCTTTGTTTTCGTAAGAGATGAATTTGGCACCTCCGGTACGGACCAGTTTCCCCCCAAATTAAAGCAAATCATGTTTTCAAATAACGTTTTTCTCTTCAACTCTGTTGTACAATCACATGGGTTGGATTAGGTTGGTGTTATTATTTGGCATGATCAAACAGGAGAGACAGAACAGTATCTCAATAGCCAATACCCCACAGACTGGTGGATTTTGAAGATTTCTTGAAAAGGGTGGAATTCTAAGTGCCTTGAGACATCATTGAGCTTAAGTGAAACAACTAGTTCATTAGTTCTAGTCCCAACTGTTTACAGATCACAAGTATTTACACCTCACTTCCTGAAAAGGGGAGAGAGCCATCGTATGAACCAATGAAAAGTGAGCGCTAAAAACTTCTGAAAGATTCTGAATGAACAGGTGAAATTCCTGAACTAAAGTGCAGCAAATGAAATGGAATTGCGGATTTATGTTTTCAAAGTTCCCATGATCTGTTGGACAGGCTCACGGAAATAAATAGTTTTATTTTGTCTGGTCTACGTCCGTCCATGTGTCTCAGTGCGAGGGAAGACTCCAATTCCCATGATTCCATGGGGTATATGTATCACACCAGAGGCAGGAGCCAGCCCAAACTCTAAAGGATGGAGCCTGCAGTACAGATGGAAGGAGTCCCGCCACTGTAGAAAGGAATGCATGATATGAGGACTGGAAGGGTAAAACAAGCCAGGTTAGTCACAAAAACAGGCTCCACCCCTCACAACCACTGGTTAAACTCCTATTAAAGTCAATCCATGGTGACCAATCAATGGCCAACAAGAGGAAAAAGTAACCTCCTTTTTGTTTGTAAAGTCGTTTTTAAGTGCCTTCAGTAGAAGTCATTCAGTCTCTAGGTTTGGACTCGGCCACATCGCACCACTGTGGCCTGGTCAGTCCATTGACCACGGTCGAGACACGGTTGTGTGGTCACACAGTCTCACGGTCAGTCCAGTGTTTGGATTGGATGCTGGTTGGGGGGGAAGGGGGGGTTGGGTTTGGCACGTCCGCGTGTGCCTTTTCTCAGTCGTTGATGCAGTTTAATCAGACAAACAGCGTGGCTGTACTCGCTCCCATCTCCTCCGGGTCTGAGTCAGGTCATGGTCTGAGAATGTGGTCGTGGACAGGGTTTGTTTTGTTTCTCTCCAAACGGTAACGAGCCAGTTAGGGTGAAGGGGCAGTCAGTTTGGTATCCTCTGATTGAGGGAGGGTGGGAGGAGGAGGAGAGGGTTGTTGTTGCTGTGCTGCTGAACAATTAAGCGTGTAGGTGTGAGCTCGGAGAAGACTTAAGAGTACGACAGCGAAAACCTCCACCGACTGGCTGACAGGCCTGCAAGGACTCTGCATTGCACGCACACACACACACACGCGTGCTCTGGAAATATTACACTTCTAGTAATCATGATAATGATTAAATCAATCTCTCTTGGGGGAGTTGGGGTGTGGGAGAGGTTAAGGGGGGAGGGTCTGGGGCTACTATCTTCGCCGTGGGGGATCTGAGGGAGTGGGCAGAGAGAGAGGGGCAGGGGTGTGTGCCAGGGTGAGGGGTTTGAGGGAAACGGGTGGTGAGGATTATAGCTGGAAGCCCTCCATGGGGGCCTCGCACTGCTGGAAGAGGAACTGTTGCTGCTGCAGGTCGACGGCCGGAGCCAGGGACGGGTCCTCGTCCTCGGGGCTGAAGTAGCGCTCGATCAGGTCGAACGCCTTCTGGTAGATCTCCTGGTTCTCGTGGCCCTGTAGAAACTCCAGCTTGTCCAGACCTGGAATGGAGGTGGAACACAAGGGGCGTCAAGACCAACCCTGGCTCTGTGTGCTGTCAAATATCCCTGTCCTTCCCTTTAGTGTTAGAGAAGGAGACAGCTAGGATGGATGTGTGCGTACCGTAGGCCTCCTCCAGGAGAGCACAGTAGGGGTTGATGCCCCCGCCTCTCTTGGCCTCCAGTTCTCCCAGCCGCAGGATGTTCTCCAGGCCGTTCAGGGCCACCTGGACGATCTTAGAGTCCATCAACGTCAGGAGGTCGCACAGAGGCTTGATACAGCCCATTTCCACGAGGTTCCTGCAGAGAGAACACACAGACACACACAAGATTTTAGTTTGATAACCTGAGTGAATTACAACACGGTGAACCCGACACCTGGACAGACTGCAGTTTGAGAGCAGGCCTGGTGGCTCCTGGCCTGGGGGCTCCTGGCCTGGGGCCTCCCAGCCTGGGGGCTCCCGTCGTGGGGCTGTACCTGATCTGCTCTGCAGAGCCTCCGGAGGTGGCGTTGGTGATGGCCCAGGCCGCCTCCTTCCGGGTGCGGAACTCTGCCACCTGGAGAATATTGATCATGGGGGGCAGCAGCCCTGCATCCATCACCATCTACAGGCCAGAAGGAGGGGGGAGAGAGAGAGAGAGAGAGAGAGGAGAGAGAGGAGGAGAGGGAGGGAGAGAGATAGAGAGAGGAGGGTGACGCAAAAAGCAACAGATTCAAAGAGAGTTAGCTCTTGGAAGCAGATTAACCTGAATGAAAACAACAAGCTGTGACCACGTAGGCGGTGACCAACCGAACGACTGACCGAGCTATAGGACAGCTGGTCACAGCAAAAAAACAAACATGAAAGAAACATAAGCACCCACACGCGTACCTGTATCTGAGCACGGTTCCCTGCAGTGATGTTGGAGATGGTCCAACAGGCCTCCTTCTTGATGGACTCCTTAGGACTGCTGAGGAGGTGGAGCAGAGACTGGAGGGCGGAGCAGTTCAGGATCACCTGTACAGAGCACACACACACAGTGAAACAACAACAACACACAAGACGAATGCTGGCCAGCCCAGTAGTGAGCTGCTCTGAATGCAAGCAGGACGTGGTGTTCTAGCCTGAGGTCTTTACCTGTGTCTGGAGGTCGTCTCCCGTGACGATGTTTCCCACGGCCCGCAGAGCTGGTGACACCACCTTGTAGTCAGCGTGTCTGAAATGACACCACGAGAGGTATCGCAGGGTTAGATCACTGTCTGTAGCATAGAGAGGTGTGTGTGTGGGGATCGTGACTGGGTGATGTGTGTGTGTGGATCGTGACTGGGTGATGTGTGTGTGTGTGTGTGTGTGTGTGTGTGTGTGTGGATTGTGAGGATCGTGACTGGGTGATGCGTGTGTGTGTGTGTGATGATCGTGACTGGGTGATGCGTGTGTGTGTGTGTGATGATCGTGACTTGGTGATGCGTGTGTGTGTGTGGATCGTGACTGGGTGATGCGTGTGTGTGTGGATCGTGACTGGGTGATGTGTGTGTGTGGATCGTGACTGGGTGATGTGTGTGTGAGGATCGTGACTGGGTGATGTGTGTGTGTGGATCGTGACTGGGTGATGCGTGTGTGTGTGTGTGAGGATCGTGATTGGGTGATGTGTGTGTGTGTGTGTGTGTGTGGATCGTGACTGGGTGATGTGTGTGTGTGTGTGTGTGTGTGAGGATCGTGACTGGGTGATGCGTGTGTCCTTACAGCAGGAGCTCCACCAGTCTGCGGCAGACCCCCGAGTCTATGACAGCCTGGATCTTGTCGTTGGGGCCGTCTGATAGGTAGGAGAGAGCCCAGCACGCATCCGCAAGGATGTCCGTGTCGTTGACAAACAGCAGCCACGACAGCACACTGAGACATGGAGACACCTGGAGGAGGAGGGGGTGGAGAAGAGGGTGGAGGAGGAGAACATCGATTTGTTTGTGTGTTGATCTGCTGTTGCCACGTTCCTAGGTTAGAGACCATCAAGATGGTGATGCGGGAGGTGGGTCCTGTTTGTTTCCGTAGCGATGTCAAAGGTGGGCCGTTACCTTGGCGAAGTCTGGGGGAGGGTTTTTCCCTCGGCAGAGGTTGGAGAGTGCCCACACTGCGTTCCTCATCATCGTGAGACGATTCTGCTTGGCCAACAACCTGGAAGAGAGAGAGAGGCGACAGGTATTTAAAAAATGTTCTTTCAAAGAACATACCGGTAGTTCACCTGATAATGGCCTGTTATCATCAAACTATAAACATCACAGAGTGTAGATTTCAAGCAAGGGAGATGGTAGTGGAGTACTTACTGTACTAGAGAGGGCAGGATGTTGCAGTCCACCACATAGTCTCTGCACTCTGTGCTGTCTCCTGCTATGTTACCCAGGGCCCACACCGCCTGCAGCGACAGCGACACACAGCGTCACAACAAGCACATTCCCAAAACACTGTGGTACAGCGACAATCCAAAACCAGAGATACAATCAAACATTCCTCTCCACACACACAAACACACACTGGTGTTCAACACAGCTCCTTGCGCGACACAGACAAGACGGGTATGTGTGTTTTGCAGGCGATTAACAGGACTTAAGAGATGGGAGAGAGAGAGAGCCTTCACAGATGTGTGAGTGTGTGTGTGTGTGTGTGTGTGTGTGAGATGGGAGAGAGAGAGAGCCTTCCCAGTGTGTGTGTGTGTGTGTGCGTGTGCGCGTGTTTGTGTGTGACGTACCTGTTCCTGAACGTCCTCGAAGTCGGAGCTGAGCATCTCTATGAAGACAGGCACGGCTCCAGCCTGGATGACCACGCGTGTCTGGTGAGACGTGCCTGAGGCGATGTTGGTCAGGACCCACGCCGCCTCAAACTGGACACACACACAAAGAATGAACAATCCCTACCTGAATGGTCATACATCCACAGACATTGCTACAGATCTGTGTGTGTGTGTGTGTGTGTGTGTGTGTGTACACAAGTGCAACATTTCTCCCACAGACTGAATCAAGACAGGTGAATCTACCTGCAAAGTGCAGTTTTCCCTCCTCTTAAGGAACTCCACAAAGCGTTCCACAACTCCAGTGGTGGCGATGACCTCATCAATGGGTGGGTTGGGCTCTGTGGGACGGATACGACAACAGTGAGAGACTGGGCATGCAAGGGTCAGAGGGACGCCTGTGGCCAGGTCGGCACCCATACCTCGGAGGCCAGGGGCACAGCCGGCATTCTTACCTTTAGACAGCAGCTTCCTGAAGCGCTGTGTGGCCATGAGCTGTTGCTCAGGAGAACTCGAGAAGATCATCTGGGTCATGTCCTCTGAAATCACCCCCCCCTGGAGGAGCGAGAGAGAGAGAGAGGGAGAGAGAGGGAGAGAGTAAGAGAGAGGGAGAGAGTAAGAGAGAGAGAGAGAGAGAGAGAGAGAGAGAGAGAGAGAGCCTGTTCCGTGAAAATCAAGCAGAATCTAACAGAATCTAGTCAAATCAGAAATAAGCACAGCATTATCGATTTGTGTTAAGAGAGTGTGCACGTGTGTCTGTCTGCAGTCGTTCACACTACTCACAGAGAGGGGGTCCATGTTATTAGCCTGAGACTCGAGGTAGCCGCTGTCGCCCATGCTGTCCTCCTCCGCGGTGCCATCCTCCTCCGCTGTTGCAACGTTCCTCCTCTTGAACAGCTTTACGGGAGAACCAGACCAGCCCAGATCATTATGCTTGTTAAGCGTTCTAGTACATACAGCAACAAAGACACACAATCCTCATCACGCTTTTACTGATGTCTACAGAGAACTGCAGGTTGCCCAGCAACGATGTCATCCATCATCTATGCTGGGATCCTCCTCTGTAGATCCCCATGGGAACGTAGGGAAGGGAATTATGGTAATGTAACAATATGTGGCTTCCTTGGGCTCACCTGTTCATCTTTCTTCTGTTTACGCAGTTGTAATCCCTCCTCCTCTCTCCTCCTCCTCATCTCGTCTGTGTTGAGCGACTTGTTCTTGTAGCTCTTGAGCCGTGCATTGTCTTTGCCCTGACTCATTCTGTAGTCTGGAAGTAGGCAATGAGTTATTTAAAGAGGGTTTAAATATATTATAGTAAAATATATAGTATGATGAAAGTATGAAAATAATGCTCGGAATTAATTGATGTGACTGCATGGACTTGCTTTCAGAAGCTTTACAATAATGGATAATGATTGTCTCGAATAAACGCTAGCTAGACTAGCAATGAGAGGAAATGAAATAATGTCAGATATCCAGACAGCTCCAGCTCGCTACGTTACGTTCGTGCCAGTAGAGCTAAATTGGCTAGCTAGACTTGACAAGTAAAAGACAACCAACATGTAGACCTGATTGCTATCTTTAATCGGCGAATGTCCGATTTAACCGCGTTGTCGTAATTAAAGCGCTGTAACATTGGTCCAGCAAAGCAGCTGGTAAAGACTGTTTGAGGATATAGCTAGCCTAGCTAGACTAGCTGGCTGATAGGCTAAAGCTAGCTTAGCAACTAATGTTATTGTCGGTATGTACAGTAGCTAACTAACCCAGTTTGAGCATCCAGGACTGACCTAGGCTGAATTGAGTCGCTACTGCTGGGCAAGTGGTGGGTCGAAACCCCCTAACCGTCTTTCATGCGCCGGATCGTGAACAAATAACAACAAACGAAGGCAACAATTCTACTTGAGAAGCATCATTTCACGTCGTCGATATTAGCTCTAGCTATTTGACGACCACCGAAGCTAGCCTAACGACTGGTATACTAGAGCTAGCTAGCTTACATAAAAGGTCTAAACAATATATTACTCGTTTTTGAACACATGTAAATAGGACCCTAGATGTCGCAAATAATATATGGTTCTTAATAACCTTGATACGTTTTACTGACCTGTATATTTTGGGTATAATAATCCCCCAATTCGCTAGGCCACCACTCCTACAGCCACCGCCGGTTTAAGTACTGCGCATGTGCAATTGTTTAGTCCGCTCAAACGATATAACTCTATGGCTCAAACAAACGCAGATCGTCTAAATCCATGGACATTTAGACCTATGAGTAATACTAAGAAATTACGTGTTATAAGAACGTGTTATTATGGTGCCACCTATTTTGGCCACCTTTGGCATTGCATCAAGGCAAAACGCGAACATTGAGTGCAATGAGTGCATTGCTCTTATGAAATGAGTAAGAGAAGTTACTCATTTAATAAGATCAAATGAGTAAAGGATCTTTATTAAATGAAGAGAGTGATGCAAAACATAGGTGGCAACAGAACTCTTATCTCTGGAGTTACAGAAGCAGTGTCCTGGATTTTTATCAGCATTTATTGGATAGTCTACCCATTGTTTAACAATGTTGGCATGTCAGAAGAAAGGACATGCTGTAGCAAGATGAATGGGACTGTCAAAGATGCATTTTTAATCATGTTCAAAATTAGGTTGTAGGTTTTTTAAGGGACTTTGCTGGGATGAAAGTTTAAAATTACTAAATGTAGCCAACTAATGACATTGCTTAATGCAGTTGGTCTTAACATTTCCCTTTAATTGCATGCAGCTTTTTCTGATGCCTTTGAGTGTCATTTAAAGCTCAGTCCTAATATTATACTGAACTGCACAATTATTTACATTTACATTTAGTAGACCCTCTTATCCAGAGCGACTCACAGTAAGTACAGGGACATTCCCCCGAGGCAAGTAGGGTGAAGTGCATTGCCCAAGGACACAACGTCATTTCTGCACGGCCGGGAATCTAACCAGCAACCTTCTGATTACTTGCCCGATTACCTAACCGCTCAGCCACCCTAACCCTATGCTAAACAACAAGCTGCTGTAATGCTTGACGTGCATACACACAGTTGTTCAGATATAGATATTATCATGCACTATGGTTTAGAACATTGCATGAAGTGTTTGCATGGCATGAGCTGAACATGCAGACAGGCACCTGGCTGAAGGTGGAATCAGTCAGGGCTGGAGTGGGTCAATAGACCAGAGAAATAACAATGTTTCAAGCTAGTCAGACGCTCAAGTAGGTTGTCTGGAATCAATCTTCTCTATAAATAAGATGTAAAGCAGACCTAGTACACATGACCTTTAAAAGTACCTTTAAAGTCCCTTCAAACATTTATATCTTACCCAGAAATCTTTTTTTTTATGTAAGTATGACATTGCAGGTCTCTCTTGTGCTATTTGATCAATCATCAACATCAACCCAATTTACCTTTCAACCTTTGCACCTATCTTCTAACAGCAAGGGCAGTGCATACTCAGGTCAATGTGTGGGTGTGAGATTGATATGTAATTATCCTGGCAATGTGTTGGAAATACAAGCGTTTGTTGTTAGAACTCTCTGTGATGCAATTAAACCAAACGGTTGCAAAACGAGACAACAAAGTAAACAAATACAAAAACAAAGACACGTGGCAATATGTGGCGCCAGGCTGAAGTGCGACCACCTTGTCGGCATGCCGCCTGCCAGACAAGCGGGATACAATGTTGCAGTATGAAGGTCAGTCAGTCAAGACCCAGACACCTATAAAAGTAGGAGACACAAAGCCCCCCAAAAATACGACAACAACGAAACATGACAACCATGCAGAGACATCTCCTAGCAGAAGAAAACAGCATCGGGTCAAGCAATGCCTTCGACATGTCGCACGACTATATGAATCTTGGGAGGACACTGGAGAAACTGAGTGTGATGCGCAAGATAGAGAGTGGACCCCCGATCATGCCCGAGTGGATCCGAAGCGTGCCAGCGGTCCAACCCCGTCGCCGGGATGACTCGTTAAGCAACAACTCTGATGATCTGAGCTCCGCGAGCAGCATCTCGGACACCAGCCGCTGCAGCCCGACCTCAACTTCTTGCTGTGCTTTCTGCAAACAGAACGGTGAAACGGAAGAGATCTACCGATCCCACAAACTGAAAGCAAAAGACGGGAGGGTTATTTGCCCCATTCTGAGGAGTTACATCTGCCCGATCTGTGACTCTACTGGTGATAAAGCACACACACGGCGCTACTGTCCAAGGCGCAAATGAGGGACAGACCCGATTCTGAGAGACTGTAAGTTAGGCAAATCAGAAGAAGAAAGGAAGAAAAAACACACAAGCCTAAATATTTACGTAAGAATATGGCAATGTTGTAGCCTAGTTTGCTGTTTGGCCAAGTTTGCCATAAATGTTGAATAAGTTACGTTTGTTTTGTTACAATGAAAGTAGGCCTAAACATTTTTTATATAAAAGTTGTCTTTGTCAATATTGTTTTTATTCTTCTGATCTCACCTCAACATTTCATCCCATATATGCTAGAGATCAATAGTTAGCCCTATAGGCTATAGGCACATCTAAAAGTTGCCTTAATTTAGGATGGCCCAAATAATGTGATTTCAGATAAAAAACATTAGGCTAGACCGATCAGTACAACGAGAGCACTGTGAGCTGGACTGTTTGTGGTTTGACAATATCACTGAAGTCTTGTTTTGTGTTCAGTTGTACAGAGGGGTTGTGTTTGTCAAGCAAAATGTGTGTCGATTAAGCATTTTGAAGGCGTTGTCATGGAGTGCTTTGAGGGTTGGTAGGGGACCCTCAGGTGCCAGGTGTTGTGTCCTTGAGCCAAGAGTCAGCTGGGTGTCATGGCAACCACCATGTTCAATCCTGGTCTCATGCTGACCTGTGCAGCTGTGTGCCTTCCTCAGTGTGACAAAACCCCAGATGACTCAAACACACACACATACACACACAGACACACATACACACACAGACACACAGACACACATACACACACACACACACACACATACACACACACATAGAGCTTTGTAACTATCATTCTAGAACACATTCCATGTCATGTGATTCCATGGAAAGTTTATCTACTAGGTCAGTACACAGGCTTAAGGAACTATCATGAGGAAGGAAGAAGCAAGACCCTAAGTTGTGGGAAGCATCTTTTATTGAGTTATTCTGCATGCAAGAATGTTGATATGCATGATGCCATGTATGAAGGGTTAGGGTGTTCGGGTGATTAAGGAAATGTGTTTGTGTGTGTGTGTTTGTGGTAGAAGAGGGTAGAGATGGTGGTGGTTTGTGGTAGAGAGTAGAGATTATGGAGGTTTGTGGTAGAGAGTAGAGATGATGGTGGTTTGTGGTAGAGAGTAGAGATGGTGGTTGGTTTGTGATAGAGGGTAGAGATGGTGTTGGTTTGTGATAGAGGGTCGAGATGGTGTTGGTTTGTGGTGGAGGGATAGAGATGGTGGTGGTTTTTGATAGAGGTAGAGATGGTGTTGGTTTGTGATAGAGGGTAGAGATGGTGGTGGTTTGTGATAGAGGGTAGAGATGGTGGTGGTTTGTGATAGAGGGTAGAGATGGTGGTGGTTTGTGGTGGAGGAAGGTTGTAGGGAGGGAGGAGGCGAGGGCGGAGGATGAAGGTGTTCTTGCTACGCATGCTGGGATTTCCTCCAGAACATCAGGCGGGCTAGGCAGCAACCCTTCTTTTTCTTCTTTTTGCCGATACATTTCTGAAAAACACAAAGTATACAACACATCTACCCCAGTACACAAGGGAGCATGCAGGGTTTACACTCCAATATGCGTTACAGGACATATTAGAAGGCTTGTTTCTATGCACACAAAGGATTAGTTTAGGCCCTGGACACGACTGGACTACCTCGGTTTGGGTCTCCTGCGACTGGCACCTAGCTGGCTTTATGCTCAGGACTCTGCTGAGCCTCCAGGTCGGCTGCCGACTGGTCGGCCGTCATCCGCAGGGCCTCCAGGTCGGCTGCCGACTGGTCGGCCGTCATCCGCAGGGCCTCTAGGTCGGCTGCCGACTGGTCGGCGGTCTTCTGCAGGGCCTCTAGGTCGGCTGCCGACTGGTCGGCCGTCATCCGCAGGGCCTCCAGGTCGGCTGCCAACTGGTCGGCCGTCTTCTGCAGAGACAGCAGCTCCTCAGCTGTGTCTGCAGCCTGTTTCTTTGCAGACTCCATCTCTGCACATGTATCCATCAGCTCCTTTCTTAATCGCATGTCCTTCTCCTTTGAGTCTATTCGCAATCTGTTCATGACAAGGGCCATCTCCATCAGCTCGTCCTTGAAAGCCTGCAGCTCCTTCTGTTCCACCTGGAAGTTCTCCTTTTTCACATTGGAAAGGAGGATGATCTTTTCATCCTTCTCTGCAATTTCTAATCTGAGGTTTTTAACTTCAGTCAGGAGCTTCTGGTGACGCTCCTCTATCGCGTTCTCATAGGCCCTCCTCTCCACCTTGATCTTCTGAATCTTGGCCAGATTCCTCTCTCTGATAGTGGGCCTCTTGGCCTCAGCTGTGGCCCTGAGGACTTCTCCACACTTCTCCTCCATCATCAGAGATACCTTGTCTTTCTTCTCATCCGGATTCATTGTTCCTTTGCTACATTCATAATAAATAGAAAATTCGATATTTCAGGACAGATGCGTAACAATAAGTGCGCGCTGTGCTACTGATGTGTTGAGAAAATATCGGACGTCACTGCGTTCATCTAAACATTCTAACCATTATGACGTAGAACAATGGTCTGGATTGGAGGCCAAACTGGAAAAAGCCCGTTTGTAAATCTGCTATGTTTAGACTAAAAGGCTAACATTGTGAAAATGTTTTCAATATCCTAATTATTGTTTGGCTATCCCTCAGTAGACGTAAACATGAATTTGGCCATCTTTTGGCCGAGGTTTGCGAGGTTCTTGCGCGGCCACGGCCACCCTCAAATATATTCAAAGTTGATTTGATTTACATCAGAGTTTACATGTCTAATTTTGGATCGAGATCTAACCTGATCTAACATATGATGTGTTTATGAGTGCCGATATGATTGTTTTTCAAATATATTCAAAGTACATTTTAAATTTTTTTTTAAAGTAGCTTACATGTTTAATTTTGGATCGAGATCTTACCTTTATATGATGTGTTTATGAGCGCAGATATGATGGCTTTTTACATATATTCAAAGTACATTTTAAACAAATGTTTTAAAGTAGCTTGCATGTATAATTTAGGATCGAGGTCTTACCTTCACGATGTCTTCATGGATCTGAGTATAAGTCAAATGTTTGTCATTTATAAACAGGGAATGCATTTATGACATATTCAATGTGTCATCATGTTACCATGGTGATTGAACGTTAACACAGTCTGATAGTTGCCTAAAGTAAATCACTACAACATCATGACCCATGTCACTATAGTAGGCCTACATATAACTACATAATGTAAAATTACATATTGTTTCTGAAAGCTGAATACGTAACCATGTGAGAAGACTCAAGAAAAGCAGTTCAATATTAAAGAAAAACACTACTTAGTTTATCTTATTCTGTAATGTAGCTCATTCAAGTGGTGGTGGGGGGGGGGTGGGGGGGGTGGTGGGTGGTGGGGGTATAGGGGGGTGGTGGGGGGTCGGGGTGAGTGATCGCACGTCTCCAGGTGTGGAATGTTTCCCTCTCTGTCTCATAACAATATATTGTAGGCCTATTGAAGCACCGATAAACAGTAGCCTATAGTGTAATAATATATTCTTGTTTGTAAATACAATTAGTTGTCCATTTTGACATGCTGCTTCTCTTCAAACTGTGATCTCTTTCCATCGCACTTGAACAGGTTGGTGTGCTATACCGATCCCACAAACTGAAAGCAAAAGACGGGAGGGTTATTTGCCCCATTCTGAGGAGTTACATCTGCCCGATCTGTGACTCTACACAGCAAAATCAAAAGTGTTGTATTTGCAGTGTTAGGGTTGAGTGTAAAAATATAGAGTTATTTCAACTCAGGTTTAGTGTTAATCAACTACAAGAGAGTTATTCTTCAAAAAGAGTTGATGTTAATACTGGGAGTCAAATATCATATTCTGCAAACAACTCTACAGTGTTGATTTTACAATACATCTAGTGTTACCTAGAGCCATAGACCCAGACCCAGAGCTTTTTCTTTGGCTCTGGTGTTACCCAGAGCCATAAAAAAAACAATTTCTCCCGGAAGTCTGCATGTGATTGTTTGAAAGAGGCGGGAGGCAAACGGTCGTTGCCAGACAGACACTCAACTTTTTTCTGGTAGACTGGACACGTTCGGACATCACTGTGACTAAGAAGATTCGTGTGTAAGTATGTCGAAGCAAATGTCTATTCATAAAAAATGTATACCCAGTAGTGTGTATTTCTACAGGTAACGTTAACTTTGGAAAATGTATCCTTGTTGGTTAGCTAACATTAAAGATATCCAGCTCACCATGTTTAGCTAGCCTAACAGAATAGCATACAAGAATGTTAAGCCAAAGTCTCTGGTTTACTGTAGCCAGGATGAATAGTCACTAAGTAGCTAGCTACTCTAAGTTGATATCGTGACTCGTTGTACTAACGTAATATTATGAACCGTGATTGTACTTTTTTTTTGCTGCTATTTCGCCCAAATGTCTATCAAATTGTTTAAACAAGTGTATTGGGCTTCATATTAAGGTTAGACACTTTTAAATAAAGGGAAATGTGTAGGGGTTATTGAGAAATTATCGAGAGCATTTTATTTTGACAGCACTTATTGCTCTGTTCCGTTGGCTTTACTTCCTCTTTGTCTCTGGACTTCCCGCGGTAAGCCGCGTTTCTGCTCTGCTCTTTGCACTTTCGTTGTTTTGGTTAAAATGTTAAGTTAAGTTATTTAAAACACACAGAAAGTCAGTGTATTAACATTTTTACATAACCTACTTGCAAATTACGTTATTTTCATGTATAAATCTGCGTCTTGGTAAAGACGTGCGTCGAAGTCTGTGGGTAGGGCTGCCATGTGGCTAACGTTCGGTAAGCTAGAATGTAGCCGAGACTGTTAGAGCTAGCTAGCATTTGTTTGTGTCGATATCAAGGCTGACCAGAAAAAAATAAAATGTCAGAGGTGGAAGGATTAGTCATTTAAAACACACGGAAAGTCAGTGTATTAACATTTTTACATAATCTATTTGCAAACTAAGTTATTTTAATGCATAAATCTACGTCTTGGTAAAAACGTGCTTCGAAGTCTGCGTGTCAGGGCTGCCATGTGGCTCACGTTCGGTAAGCTAATGTACAGTCGATATTGTTTGCTAGCATGTGTGTCGATATCACACTAACCAGAAAAATACAAATGTCAGAGGCAGACGGAGTAGTATTAAAAATTGCTTAGTAAAGGCAAGGGAAAAACAAAACATGACTTAAGTTGGAAGACTTAATGAATCAACATGTTTTCTTTGTAGGACAATATGTTGGTCAAGGTGAGATTTGGTCCAAGTCAGAAGTATGTCAAGGTGGCAGAGACCGAAGAAGGCTATGAAGACTTCAACAAGTTTATTCAGAAAGGTTTGTACTACTTTGAATGTCAGTTCATGTTATTATTTGATTTTTTATATTAATTTAAGTAATGTATGATTGCCTCACTTATCAATTGGTATTTTATTATGTTGACCAATCATGTCTTGTGAGCAAGTCAAAATGCACAATTGGTGTATGATGTAAAATGTATTTAAAGTATTCTGCACACTGCTCAGAGATTATAATAATACAAATGTCAATAGAAGGTTAAAAAGGACCATTTGTCTAAATCTGATATTCTCTCAGTAATAGGAAAGTTAGGTCTTCCTGTAGAGACAGACTTACACTTGACAGATGCATCAGGGACAGAGGTGGATGCAAATGTGTTTGAGGAACTTTTACAAGCAGGGGTACCTTACCATCAATGTGTCCACTGAAAAGTCTAGCGGTAAGATTTAGCTTTGTTAGGGAAAAAATTAGGATCATGAACTGTAATGTGCTTTTTTATTGATGAGTATTATAGAGATGTGAAGGTATAACAATTTTTGTATTTCTTTTAACTGTCTTGCAGTTGTGCTTCAACAAGATCAAGCAGAAATGTCATTTGAGTCAGACACCTTATCCTCTGTGCCATCTGATTCATCTGATGCAACAATAATTCTTGAGAAAGGTAGTGGGGTGAAAAGGACCCACGCTGATCGGGAATCAGCAGAAGCGGTATATAGCTAATTAAACATTTTAAATGTATGAAATGAGTTAATAAAATGAAACACAAAGATATTGTGCAGACAAGCTGTGGTCTTGTTGCAGTAAAGGTTAACATGATAACTAATTGTCTGATTCTTTTTATTTTTAGATGGTGAGAGATATTCTTCAGTCTAAGCCAGGGGGAGAAAAAGTGTTAAATGAATATGACAAAACGAAGACATTGACGGATGGTACACGGCGACATATGATAAACCTACTGGTGGCTGACATGATGGAAGTTCATGGGTAAGCATTTTATGTTCAATGGTGCCCATATTAAATCAAATAGCATAAGATGTGCAGTGGTTACAGAACCCTGTTCCATTATTAAAAGCTATTGAATTATTCTGGTCTACTATTACTCAATAAAAAGGGGCTTATGGAAACAAATTTGTGGCAGAATAATTCTGGAGCAAAACTATTAAAGCAATTAAGTTTAACAAATTAATTAGCCAATACATCCCTTAAAAAATGGGCAAATGTATGATCAGTGCAAAAGAAGCAAAGGGAATTGTAAACAAAAAGACTAATAGTTATCATAATAACACAAGTCATTTGTTTGCATTAATAAGGTTTACTAAAGAGATTATAATTATTTTTTAAACTTTATTCTTATTAATAATAATTATTTAGTTTGACATTTAAGATTTTTGTTTATTTGACACAAAATACATTTTCTATACTTGATTACAATTTTAAAGCTTGAAAAATAATGTTATTCTACTTTTAAAGGAGGATCCCACCAACCTATGTCCGAACAAAATATGCTCTTGGCATCATCACTCTATTTCCTTACCTCAAAGATCCTTACTCTAAAAAATGGATATGTAAGTTTGTAAATGGATGGCTTATACTACAATTTATGCAGGGAGGTTATTCTGAATTTGCCTTGTATTGCTGTGACCCATCAGTTATGTTAAGTTTTGTTCTTCTCTGAATTTTACAGGAGCACTACTATGATGCTGACGGTGGATCTGGTTATTTGTCTTGGAGGATAAAGACAGTCCAGCGCAACACTGCAGTTGAGTCCCGGAGATCCTCAACCACCACTACCTATCAAGATGGTCCAAAGAGCAAGAGGGATTTTCTCCTAACTGACAAGCAACTGTTTGGCGAGGAAAGCCGTGAGGCAATCTCCATATTGAAGCATTCAACTGATGAATCAGTTGTCAGAGAGAAAATGAGGGCAACATTTCAATACTGTCAGACACTAGTTCAACAAGACCAGCAAAACTCCTCAACAGTCCTGGATGTTTTCCCACGTTTTCTCGATACACCTGGCTTGGTAAGAAATGCATATGGTGATAATTATAAATTTTTAAAGTGAACAATGTGCATTTAACGATTACACCTACAGTTAGATAAACATACTGAAAATGTGTAGATGGTTGCAAGGACTTAAGGAATTTCTTCTGTAGATTGACCAAGACTTTACCACGATGTTTGGAGAGGAGGTTTCTGGCAGATTCTTGGCAAAATGGCCCACTTTCTTCAAACCCAGGATCCTGGCAGGCAAGTTTTCTAAGGAGAATGTTGAAGACCTCTCGTCTGGGCAACAATCCTCAGATGAGTCTGGTAAGCATCACTCGTTTATCTTTTTAAAACATGAATTTACTTGCCTGATTCCGAAATCTTGTATGTAGCCTAATGTGGATATATTTATTTTCACATGCAAGTCTTTCTTACAATCTTCTACTTCTGCTTTCCCCCTATAGGCTGGGACAGTGACCTGTCAAGCATCCTACTTCTGGTTCACCTACTTCCCCCTACTGCCAAAGGACCCAAGAAGAGTCCTAAAATTAGCTCACATCAAGCAGTCAAAAATGTTGTGAGATATTTGAAGGTATGCAATGTTTTAGTATGCTTTTTAATGTAGTTATTTTCACTGCCTCTTTTTGTGAAGAGGTGCATACGTTTAGTAATGTAGTGGGCCACTAAAATGGTTCTGTTTTTTCAGATTGGCGCCAGTGTTGAGACCTTCCTTGAGAGTTTGGAACCAGGACAGCCCATCCTCCTGTGTGTCGGTGAACAGAAGAACAACCTCCAAAGATTCTACGTCATTGTTGACCACAAGGCCATCCCTTGCAAGGCTCAGACGTCCCTGGCTGCTTTCGATGAACTCTTCAAGGCCCACTTCATCTTCAGTGTCAACTACCACGAATCCCTTAACAGCTTCTACACATTCATCCAAACCACTGTGTTCAACATTGACGTCGGAAGTACCAAGGAAAGTCCCCGTGTGAAGGAGCTCAGAGCAAGACTGCTGAACACAAGTATCTGAGGTGACACACATCCTTGGATTCAAATATGTTGATTTGTTTTATCTGCAAGTTACACCACAGAAGTTCTGCGTTGCTTTGTCAGCATTTGAGACTTTACCATGGTTTGTATCCAGGAAAGACATTACGTTTGAAATGTGGACAGCCGGGATGTTCTTCGTTATTTTGCACTTATTCAGGGTTCAAGAAACACATTATTCGTTGGCACCGGGACACTGTTTCAACAAGTACTGTTGACAATATGGACACTCAAATAATAATTGAGCCTTCAACTTCAACTGCAGCCTGCACAGACATTCCAGTAACCACCAAGGTCTCTGTTGACAAGCATCATTTGGTAAACATGTGTAGTTCTATTGTAGCACAGTTGCAATCATCAGGTGTTGCTGAGCGCACTATCCAAGCAATGGTAGGGTCAATGGAAGAGGTTGTGAATGATATTCACAGTCAAGCGAGAGATGCCGTTCTCAACTATACTTCAGAGATTCAAGGAACAGACTTTGAAAAAAAGCTAGACAGTTGTTTTGAACAACTACAAAATCCTTTCTCAGTCTTAAATACAGGAGCCAAACGACAGAAGTATTTCAAGGAAAAGTGGGAAATAGTTGAGCCTGTTGAGTATGTTCTTGGGGTGCGATTTGATGTACGTAGAGATCGAACGACGGGAGTTTACAATCAGATCCCTGTAACGGACAAGTTTGTGTATGTACCCATCTTAGGAACCCTGAAGTCTATGTTCAAAAATAGTGAAATATGTGAAAGTTTCCTGCAGGCCAAACAAGAGGAAGAAGGTATTTTTAAAGATATATGTGATGGTTCATACTTAAAAAAAAATGATTTGTTTGGCCAGACACAGACACAGACACACAGAGCTTTGTAACTATCATTCTAGAACACATACCATGTCATGTGATTCCATGGAAAGTGTATCTACTAGGTCAGAACACAGGCTTACGGAACTATCATGAGGAAGGAAGAAGCAAGACCCTAAGTTTTGGGAGGCATCTTTTATTGAGTTATTTTGCATGCAAGAATGTTGATATGCATGATGCCATGTATGAAGGGTTAGGGTGTTTGGGTGATTAAGGATATGTGTGTGTGTTTGTGGTAGAAGAGGGTAGAGATGGTGGTGGTTTGTGGTAGAGAGTAGAGATTATGGAGGTTTGTGGTAGAGAGTAGAGATTATGGAGGTTTGTGGTAGAGAGTAGAGATGGTGTTGGTTTGTGATAGAGGGTAGAGATGGTGTTGGTTTGTGATAGAGGGTAGAGATGGTGTTGGTTTGTGGTGGAGGATAGAGATGGTGGTGGTTTGTGATAGAGAGTAGAGATGGTGTTGGTTTGTGATAGAGGGTAGAGATGGTGGTGGTTTGTGGTGGAGGAAGGTTGTAGGGAGGGAGGAGGCGAGGGCGGAGGATGAAGGTGTTCTTGCTACACATGCTGGGATTTCCTCCAGAACATCAGGCGGGCTAGGCAGCAACCCTTCTTTTTCTTCTTTTTGCCGATACATTTCTGAAAAACACAAAGTATACAACACATCTACCCCAGTACACAAGTGAGCATGCAGGGTTTACACTCCAATATGCGTTACAGGACATATTAGAAGGCTTGTTTCTATGCACACAAAGGATTAGTTTAGGCCCTGGACACGACTGGACTACCTCGGTTTGGGTCTCCTGCGACTGGCACCTAGCTGGCTTTCTGCTCAGACTCTGCTGAGCCTCCAGGTCGGCTGCCGACTGGTCGGCCGTCATCCGCAGGGCCTCCAGGTCGGCGGTCTTCCGCAGGGCCTCTAGGTCGGCTGCCGACTGGTCGGCCGTCATCCGCAGAGCCTCCAGGTCGGCTGCCGACTGGTCGGCGGTCTTCCGCAGGGCCTCCAGGTCGGCTGCCGACTGGTCGGCCGTCATCCGCAGGGCCTCCAGGTCAGCGGTCATCCGCAGGGCCTCCAGGTCGGCTGCCGACTGGTCGGCCATCTTCCGCAGAGACAGCAGCTCCTCAGCTGTGTCTGCAGCCTGTTTCTTTGCAGACTCCATCTCTGCACATTTATCCATCAGCTCCTTTCGGATTTGACTGGATTGCATGTCCTTCTCCTTAGAGTGGATTTGGAATCTCGTCACGACACGGGCCATCTCCATCAGCTCGTCCTTGAAAGCCTGCAGCTCCTTCTGTTTCACCTGGAAGGTGTCCTTTTTCTCATTGGAAAGGAGGATGATCTTTTCATCCTTCTCTGCAATTTCTAATCTGAGGTTTTTAACTTCAGTCAGGAGCTTCTGGTGACGCTCCTCTATCGCGTTCTCATAGGCCCTCCTCTCCAGCTTGATCTTCTGAATCTTGGCCAGATTCCTCTCTCTGATAGTGGGCCTCTTGGCCTCAGCTGTGGCCCTGAGGACTTCTCCACACTTGTCCTCCATCATCAGAGATACCTTGTCTTTCTTCTCATCCGGATTCATTGTTCCTTTGCTACATTCATAATAAATAGAAAATTCGATATTTCAGGAAAGATGCGTAACAATAAGTGCGCGCTGTGCTACTGATGTGTTGAGAAAATATCGGACGTCACTGCGTTCATCTAAACATTCTAACCATTATGACGTAGAACAATGGTCTGGATTGGAGGCCAAACTGGAAAAAGCCCGATTGTAAATCTGCTATGTTTAGACTAAAAGGCTAACATTGTGAAAATGTTTTCAATATCCTAATTATTGTTTGGCTATCCCTCAGTAGACGTAAACATGAATTTGGCCATCTTTTGGCCGAGGTTTGCGAGGTTCTTGCGCGGCCACGGCCACCCTCAAATATATTCAAAGTTGATTTGATTTACATCAGAACTTACATGTCTAATTTTGGATCGAGATCTAACCTGATCTAACATATGATGTGTTTATGAGTGCCGATATGATTGTTTTTCAAATATATTCAAAGTACATTTTAAACCATTTTTTTTAAGTAGCTTACATGTTTAATTTTGGATCGAGATCTTACCTTTATATGATGTGTTTATGAGCGCAGATATGTATGGAGGACCAAACCTGCCATAATTACAAATAAATGAATAAATAAATAAATGTATCAAAAAATGTAATTATACACTAAAAAAGACAAATATATATAAATACATGTATGAAATAATATTAATTACGTATTTATTTATTTAAATGCACATTTATTTCTGTATTTATTTATTTTTGTATTTATTTATTTCTTCCTTCATTTATTTCTGTATTTATTTATTTCTGTGTACATTTAAATGTGTATTACATGATCCTTAAGCTAATGAGGTAAGCTGTCAATCAAGGGATGTCACGGTGTCACCATAACCCCATTGGTTGATCGGTATCTGAGTGCGATTATGATTACTTTCATACATGGGCCGCTATTTTAGTATACAAATGACTGCACACAAGCAACATATTGCCAGAGATTTGGGAGTTTTGGCTAGCTTACCTTGCTGTTAAAGTGTTAGTCCAGATGTTTTACGTCATGGTAGGCTAGATAGTAGAACTCGCTAGCATTAGTTTCAAACACAGCAGCATCGCCGTTGAGGAACAGTTGCTGTAGCCTACAGTAGGCCTACTGTATGATGGAGCTGTGCCAAGGTAAGAAGTTACATTTGCACTACTGTATGTCTTATAAAAAAATATTTGCACAGTCGAATGGAGGCATAATTCTTGGCCCATTTTCTGGCATCTAGTAGCCTACATTTAACGTTGCAATATCTTAAAGTACGGAGATCTTTGATGCTAGCAATGTACAGTAGAAGCTAGCTAGAACGTAGCAGAAACAGTGCTACGAAGTGAGTGATGAGCTGTTAATGTAATGTTTTAGTGTAGCTAATTTAGTGCACTATTTATATTTTTTGAGAGACTGATGCCTACAAACAAGTTTGTAAGAGAAAATATGTATTTAATTCTTAACCCATAACTGTGGTCGCTTTGCACCAATAATCTGGGAGTTGGTACAGTAAGAAATTACATGATGTGTGTCAAGGAAGGAAACAACAAAGACCAAAGTACAACATGGTTAATCTATTCATGTGATTGTCACCCTATGTCATTACAGCTTACTGTCTGTTATGTGTGTGTGTGTGTATGTATGTGTGTGTGTGTGTCTATGGCCCTTGCAGTCTGGCATTGCTACTGAGGTTGACGTGAGCTGAAAAGGAGGCCCAGAGCCTTGGAGGTGGATGTCAGAACACTAGATGAAAGAGCTGGAAGGGGGACCACTGGATGAAGGAGCTGGAAGGGGGACCACTGGATGAAGGAGCTGGAAGGGGGACCACTGGATGAGAGAGAGCTGGAAGGGGGACCACTGGATGAGAGAGAGCTGGAAGGGGGGACCACTGGATGAGAGATTTCCGGATTAGGGAAAATGTGATGGAGTGGACTGATTTATATTTAAACTACAGTATTTGTGTCACTATGCTTTTAATTCGGCATCACAACTCCCTATTTGGAGCATGCAATACATCCCCATGCATCACACCCAACCATTATGAAATGGTTGATGCCAGGTGCAAGCCCAAGACAGCGCAGTGTAGACAAAGGCGCTACCTTTGTTGTTTCACCTTTTACACTCTTGTCATAGCAGAGACTAAAATAACGTGTACATATGTTGTACTGTGTATGTTGAACGCATGTAGTTGTACTGTAGCCTTTCACAACCAAGCCCTTGAGGGTTCATCATTGTGCAGTACACATGCATACCATTTTACTAAACTGTTTTCTATTTCTACACAGCAAAATCAGCAGTACTGATACACTTGAACAGGTTGGTGTGCTATAGCCTACTGCCCCAGCTAGATATCAGCGTTTTATTCTTAACAAAAATCAAAAAATCTTTATATCTGAGATTAAAGCTGCTATAGAAAACTATCACCACATAGCCTACTTATAATGGATTTGATTGATCTGATCTCACCTCAACATTTCATCTCATATATGCTAGAGATCAATAGTTAGCCTATAGGCTATGGGCACATCTAAAAGTTGCCTTAATTTAGGATGGCCCAAATAATGTGATTTCAGATAAAAACATTAGGCTAGACCGATCAGTACAACGAGAGCACTGTGAGCTGGACTGTTTGTGGTTTGACAATATCACAGAAGTCTTGTTTTGTGTTCAGTTGTACAGAGGGGTTGTGTTTGTCAAGCAAAATGTGTGTCGATTAAGCATTTTGAAGGCGTTGTCATGGAGTGCTTTGAGGGTTGGTAGGGGACCCTCAGGTGCCAGGTGTCGTGTCCTTGAGCCAAGAGTCAGCTGGGTGTCATGGCAACCACCCCGTTCAATCCTGGTCTCATGCTGACCTGTGCAGCTGTGTGCCTTCCTCAGTGTGACAAAACCCCAGATGACTCAAACACACACACACACACACAGACACACACACAGACACACAGAGCTTCGTAACTATCATTCTAGAACACATACCATGTCATGTGATTCCATGGAAAGTTTATTTACTAGGTCAGTACACAGGCTTATGGAACTATCATGAGGAAGGAAAAAGCAAGACCCTAAGTTTTGGGAGGCATCTTTTATTGAGTTATTCTGCATGCAAGAATGTTGATATGCATGATGCCATGTATGAAGGGTTAGGGTGTTTGGGTGATTAAGGATATGTGTGTGTGTTTGTGGTAGAAGAGGGTAGAGATGGTGGTGGTTTGTGGTAGACAGTAGAGATTATGGAGGTTTGTGGTAGAGAGTAGAGATTATGGAGGTTTGTGGTAGAGAGTAGAGATGGTGTTGGTTTGTGATAGAGAGTAGAGATGGTGTTGGTTTGTGGTGGAGGATAGAGATGGTGGTGGTTTGTGATAGAGAGTAGAGATGGTGTTGGTTTGTGATAGAGGGTAGAGATGGTGGTGGTTTGTCATAGAGGGTAGAGATAGTGGTGGTTTGTGATAGAGGGTAGAGATGGTGGTGGTTTGTGATAGAGGGTAGAGATGGTGGTGGTTTGTGGTGGAGGAAGGTTGTAGGGAGGGAGGAGGCGAGGGCGGAGGATGAAGGTGTTCTTGCTACGCATGCTGGGATTTCCTCCAGAACATCAGGCGGGCTAGGCAGCAACCCTTCTTTTTCTTCTTTTTGCCGATACATTTCTGAAAAACACAAAGTATACAACACATCTACCCCAGTACACAAGGGAGCATGCAGGGTTTACACTCCAATATGCGTTACAGGACATATTAGAAGGCTTGTTTCTATGCACACAAAGGATTAGTTTAGGCCCTGGACACGACTGGACTACCTCGGTTTGGGTCTCCTGCGACTGGCACCTAGCTGGCTTTATGCTCAGACTCTGCTGAGCCTCCAGGTCGGCTGCCGACTGGTCGGCCGTCATCCGCAGGGCCTCCAGGTCGGCTGCCGACTGGTCGGCCGTCATCCGCAGGGCCTCTAGGTCGGCTGCCGACTGGTCGGCGGTCTTCTGCAGGGCCTCCAGGTCGGCTGCCGACTGGTCGGCCGTCATCCGCAGGGCCTCCAGGTCGGCTGCCAACTGGTCGGCCGTCTTCTGCAGAGACAGCAGCTCCTCAGCTGTGTCTGCAGCCTGTTTCTTTGCAGACTCCATCTCTGCACATGTATCCATCAGCTCCTTTCTTAATCGCATGTCCTTCTCCTTTGAGTCTATTCGCAATCTGTTCATCACAAGGGCCATCTCCATCAGCTCGTCCTTGAAAGCCTGCAGCTCCTTCTGTTCCACCTGAAAGTTCTCCTTTTTCTCATTGGAAAGGAGGATGATCTTTTCATCCTTCTCTGCAATTTCTAATCTGAGGTTTTTAACTTCAGTCAGGAGCTTCTGGTGACGCTCCTCTATCGCGTTTTCATAGGCCCTCCTCTCCAGCTTGATCTTCTGAATCTTGGCCAGATTCCTCTCTCTGATAGTGGGCCTCTTGGCCTCAGCGGTGGCCCTGAGGACTTCTCCACACTTCTCCTCCATCATCAGAGATACCGTGTCTTTCTTCTCATCCGGATTCATTGTTCCTTTGCTACATTCATAATAAATAGAAAATTCGATATTTCAGGAAAGATGCGTAACAATAAGCGCGCGCTGTGCTACTGATGTGTTGAGAAAATATCGGATGTCACTGCGTTCATCTAAACATTCTAACCATTATGACGTAGAACAATGGTCTGGATTGGAGGCCAAACTGGAAAAAGCCCGTTTGTAAATCTGTTATGTTTAGACTAAAAGGCTAACATTGTGAAAATGTTTTCAATATCCTAATTATTGTTTGGCTATCCCTCAGTAGACGTAAACATGAATTTGGCCATCTTTTGGCCGAGGTTTGCGAGGTTCTTGCGCGGCCGCGGCCACCCTCAAATATATTCAAAGTTGATTTGATTTACATCAGAGCTTACATGTCTAATTTTGGCTCGAGATCTAACCTGATCTAACATATGATGTGTTTATGAGTGCCGATATGATTGTTTTTCAAATATATTCAAAGTACATTTTAAACCTTTTTTTTTAAGTAGCTTACATGTTTAATTTTGGATCGAGGTCTTACCTTCACGATGTCTTCATGGATCTGAGTATAAGTCAAATGTTTGTCATTTATAAACAGGGAATGCATTTATGACATATTCAATGTGT
The DNA here is from genome assembly GCA_903064625.1 of Mallotus villosus. NCBI lineage: Eukaryota > Metazoa > Chordata > Actinopteri > Osmeriformes > Salangidae > Mallotus > Mallotus villosus. The sequence continues at coordinate 55,241 of CAEFZP010003636.1, forward strand.
CATCATGTTACCATGGTGATTGAACGTTAACACAGTCCGATAGTTGCCTAAAGTCAATTACTACAACTGCATGACCACGTCAACTATAGTAGGCCTACATATAACTAAATAATGTAAAATTACATATTGTTTCTGAAAGCTGAATACGTAACCATGTGAGAAGACTCAAGAAAAGCAGTTCAATATTAAAGAAAAACACTACTTAGTTTATCTTATTCTGTAATGTAGCTCATTCAAGTGGTGGTGGGGGGGGTGGTGGGGGGTGGGGGTATAGGGGGGGTGGTGGAGGTATAGGGGGGTGGTGGGGGGTCGGGGTGAGTGATCGCATGTCTCCAGGTGTGGAATGTTTCCCTCTCTGTCTCATAACAATATATTGTAGGCCTAATTGAAGCACCGATAAACAGTAGCCTATAGTGTAATAATATATTCTTGTTTGTAAATACAATTAGTTGTCCATTTTGACATGCTGCTTCTCTTCAAACTGTGATCTCTTTCCATCGCACTTGAACAGGTTGGTGTGCTATAGCCTACTGCCCCAGCTAGATATTAGCGTTTTATTCTTAACAAAAATCAAAAAATCTTTATTTCTGAGATTAAAGCTGCTATAGAAAACTATCACCACATAGCCTACTTATAATGGATTTGATTGATCTGATCTCACCTCAACATTTCATCTCATATATGCTAGAGATCAATAGTTAGCCTATAGGCTATGGGCACATCTAAAAGTTGCCTTAATTTAGGATGGCCCAAATAATGTGATTTCAGATAAAAACATTAGGCTAGACCGATCAGTACAACGAGAGCACTGTGAGCTGGACTGTTTATGGTTTGACAATATCACTGAAGTCTTGTTTTGTGTTCAGTTGTACAGAGGGGTTGTGTTTGTCAAGCAAAATGTGTGTCGATTAAGCATTTTGAAGGCGTTGTCATGGAGTGCTTTGAGGGTTGGTAGGGGACCCTCAGGTGCCAGGTGTCGTGTCCTTGAGCCAAGAGTCAGCTGGGTGTCATGGCAACCACCATGTTCAATCCTGGTCTCATGCTGACCTGTGCAGCTGTGTGCCTTCCTCAGTGTGACAAAACCCCAGATGACTCAAACACACACACATACACACACAGACACACATACACACACAGACACACAGACACACATACACACACACACACATACACACACACATAGAGCTTTGTAACTATCATTCTAGAACACATTCCATGTCATGTGATTCCATGGAAAGTTTATCTACTAGGTCAGTACACAGGCTTAAGGAACTATCAATGAGGAAGGAAGAAGCAAGACCCTAAGTTGTGGGAAGCATCTTTTATTGAGTTATTCTGCATGCAAGAATGCTGATATGCATGATGCCATGTATGAAGGGTTAGGGTGTTCGGGTGATTAAGGATATGTGTGTGTGTGTGTTTGTGGTAGAAGAGGGTAGAGATGGTGGTGGTTTGTGGTAGAGAGTAGAGATTATGGAGGTTTGTGGTAGAGGGTAGAGATGGTGGTGGTTTGTGGTAGAGAGTAGAGATGGTGGTGGTTTGTGGTAGAGGGTCGAGATGGTGTTGGTTTGTGATAGAGGGTAGAGATGGTGTTGGTTTGTGGTGGAGGATAGAGATGGTGGTGGTTTGTGATAGAGAGTAGAGATGGTGTTGGTTTGTGATAGAGGGTAGAGATGGTGGTGGTTTGTGATAGAGGGTAGAGATTGTGTTGGTTTGTGGTGGAGGAAGGTTGTAGGGAGGGAGGAGGCGAGGGCGGAGGATGAAGGTGTTCTTGCTACACATGCTGGGATTTCCTCCAGAACATCAGGCGGGCTAGGCAGCAACCCTTCTTTTTCTTCTTTTTGCCGATACATTTCTGAAAAACACAAAGTATATAACACATCTACCCCAGTACACAAGGGAGCATGCAGGGTTTACACTCCAATATGCGTTACAGGACATATTAAGGCTTGTTTCTATGCACACAAAGGATTAGTTTAGGCCCTGGACACTACTGGACTACCTCGGTTTGGGTCTCCTGCGACTGGCACCTAGCTGGCTTTCTGCTCAGACTCTGCTGAGCCTCCAGGTCGGCTGCCGACTGGTCGGCCGTCTTCCGCAGGGCCTCCAGGTCGGCTGCCGACTGGTCGGAGGTCTTCCGCAGAGCCTCCAGGTCGGCTGCCGACTGGTCGGCCGTCATCCGCAGGGCCTCCAGGTCGGCTGCCAACTGGTCGGCCGTCTTCTGCAGAGACAGCAGCTCCTCAGCTGTGTCTGCAGCCTGTTTCTTTGCAGACTCCATCTCTGCACATGTATCCATCAGCTCCTTTCTTAATCGCATGTCCTTCTCCTTTGAGTCTATTCGCAATCTGTTCATGACAAGGGCCATCTCCATCAGCTCGTCCTTGAAAGCCTGCAGCTCCTTCTGTTCCACCTGGAAGTTCTCCTTTTTCTCATTGGAAAGGAGGATGATCTTTTCATCCTTCTCTGCAATTTCTAATCTGAGGTTTTTAACTTCAGTCAGGAGCTTCTGGTGACGCTCCTCTATCGCGTTCTCATATGCCCTCCTCTCCATCTTGATCTTCTGAATCTTGGCCAGATTCCTCTCTCTGATAGTGGGCCTCTTGGCCTCAGCTGTGGCCCTGAGGACTTCTCCACACTTCTCCTCCATCATCAGAGATACCGTGTCTTTCTTCTCATCCGGATTCATTGTTCCTTTGCTACATTCATAATAAATAGAAAATTCGATATTTCAGGAAAGATGCGCAACAATAAGCACGCGCTGTGCTACTGATGTGTTGAGAAAATATCCGATGTCACTGCGTTCATCTAAACATTCTAACCATTATGACGTAGAACAATGGTCTGGATTGGAGGCCAAACTGGAAAAAGCCCGTTTGTAAATCTGCTATGTTTAGACTAAAAGGCTAACATTGTGAAAATGTTTTCAATATCCTAATTATTGTTTGGCTATCCCTCAGTAGACGTAAACATGAATTTGGCCATCTTTTGGCCGAGGTTTGCGAGGTTCTTGCGCGGCCGCGGCCACCGTCAAATATATTCAAAGTTGGTTTTGATTGACATCAGAGCTTACATGTCTAATTTTGGATCGAGATCTAACCTGATCTAACATATGATGTGTTTATGAGCGCAGATATGATAGTTTTTCTAATATATTCGAAGTACATTTTAAAGAAATGTTTTAAAGTAGCGTGCATGTATAATTTAGGATCAAGGTCTTACCTTCACGATGTCTTCATGGATCTGAGTATAAGTCAAATGTTTGTCATTTATAAACAGGGAATGCATTTATGACATATTCAATGTGTCATCATGTTACCATGGTGATTAAACGTTAACACAGTCCGATAGTTGCCTAAAGTCAATTACTACAACGTCATGACCCATGTCACCCCTATAGTAGGCCTACATATAACTACATAATGTAAAATTACATATTGTTTCTGAAAGCTGAATACGTAACCATGTGAGAAGACTCAAGAAAAGCAGTTCAATATTAAAGAAAAACACTACTTAGTTTGATCTTATTCTGTAATGTAGCTCATTCAAGTGGTGGTGGGGGGGGTGGTGGGGGGTATAGGGGGGTGGTGGAGGATAGGGGGGGGTGGTGGGGGGTCGGGGTGAGTGATCGCACGTCTCCAGGTGTGGAATGTTTCCCTCTCTGTCTCATAACAATATATTGTAGGCCTAATTGAAGCACCGATAAACAGTAGCCTATAGTGTAATAATATATTCTTGTTTGTAAATACAATTAGTTGTCCATTTTTGACATGCTGCTTCTCTTCAAACTGTGATCTCTTTCCATCGCACTTGAACAGGTTGGTGTGCTATAGCCTACTGCCCCAGCCCAGCTAGATATTAGCGTTTTATTCTTAACAAAAATCAAAAAATCTTTATTCTGAGATTAAAGCTGCTATAGAAAACTATCACCACATAGCCTACTTATAATGGATTTAAATAAGTGTTAATTGGAGTGGATGCGGCAACGTCGACATCTAAAGCAAATCATCGGCATCGTGAATGTAGGAAAGAGCGAACGATGAAACTTTTCAAATTCAAAAAACAGTGAGCTACAAATATTTGTTCTGAACGCCTACTGAAAGTACCGTGAGATCATCAGTGTAATTATAGGCATACTACTCTTCAGAATGTATTTTACGTAACTCGAATCGCATTGTCCGCTGTTAGCCTACTTAAAATCGTACCCAGTTTCACTTCCTCCTTTCAGTGAACGTAGCCTACACGCGATACAACAATGAAAATATGACAGTTAGGGGCTAGGCCTACTTGCATAATTTTGTATTTTATTCAGACTTGCATTGAAGTGAACTGGTCAAAAGGATCAACTAGCAGGATATGACAAAGGGGATACATGAAGGGGTAGCCTATCTATGTTTACATTTGAGATGGATGCTGTCAAACTACAGCCACGCCCAACCAGGTTTTCTAAGTTAGGTATATTTTTGTTCTTCAACATAAGGACACGTGATTTGAAAAGGAAAAAAAACGGCACATCCTTTTGTAACAGGTAGACCTAGGCTACCACTCACCTGTGGTAAAGATAACGCTCATGTGTTGCGTGGTTATAAAAACAAGCAAGTTACACAAGCTAGTTTTATAAGAGCACCGCCAACCATAGACTTCACCCATTCTCACTCACTCACTCGTCTGTTCATCAACATTTATCCAAGAGCAGAGCGGAAAAGGTAGGCTACGTGTCAATTATTTTGGTTGAAGCTCATTACTTGCATCTGATTGTTCACGTCTGTGCCATTATACATTTTAACGTTAAATGTCTTTGTTGCAGTTAACCAAAATGGAAAACCACAATCCTGGTCGTTTGGCTTTAATAGTAGCGTCACTCGTTTCCTATATCATCATAATTATATTCAACATATTGGCCGGTCCAGGACTTTGTAAGTTTCTGTAGGCCTACTAGAAATGAAATTCAAAATTCAGACACTTGTTTGGGTATAATGGGGTTACAACAAGACACTGTTTGATACAATTCTGTAATTTCTTCTCAGTTCCGTTTAACTCCAGCACAGGCAATGTGTCAAGCGAGTTTGACACCCAGATTACTCCGTCAGGATGGACCTTCTCTATCTGGGGGGTGATCTACGCCTGGTTGACGCTCATGTTGGGTTACATCCTCTCTGGTCTCTGTAGAAAGTAAGATACAACTTCCAGTTTCCTCTCCTATATGCTTTATTTTGAAGAAAAACCTTTTAGTTGGTGTCTGTAGAATACATTTCTGTTTTCCGTACCAGATATTTTTAGGCTTTACACTTAGGCTATATTACATATATTGTGTTATATTTGAACTTGGTAATTACATTTACATTACATTTAGTCATTTAGCAGAAGCTCATATCCAGAGCGACTTACAGTAATTACAGGGACATTCTCCCTGAGGCAAGTAGGGTGAAGTGCCTTGCCCAAGGACACAACACAATTTTTTCACAGCCAGGAAACAAACCCAGCAACCTTCTGACTAATAGCCCAATTCCCTAACCGCTCAGCCATCTGACTCTGACTTCTTAATTACATGTGATAATAGATTTTCTCATCTTTTCTAGAAATGCGTATGGGTGGATGTACTGCAGTCCCCCGGTTTTGCCATACGGGTTCTTTATTTCCTGGGTCCTGAACATGGGTCTAAATATTGGATGGCTACTATTGTGGGACAGAACGTAAGTGTGACAATGTCCATCAAATATATTTTTGCATAACAAAGTACATTTTTTCTAAAGCTAGTTATTATCTGGATGTTAATTAATCTAAGTAAACCTCTAATATTTAAGGTAGACTTATGTTGTTTCGTTAAACTTTTTTTGGGGAATCTGATGGTTTTTCATTTTCTTTCCCAGGTACATGATACCAGCTTTGATTTTTTTGTTTCTGGTTGCCTGCACAAACTATGCTATGATATTCTTCACCTGTCATGGACTACACATCTATGGTTCCTGGCTCAACAAGTACCACAAACTAGACCTCTGGCTTATCCGTGCATTAGTGAGTAGGACAGTTTCTTTTCTGTAAAATGCACAGTGTAGTTTCTTTTTTCATCCAACCTACATTTTATGAAAAAGTTGACATTTGGGCATTGTTTTTGCATATGTAAATGAGTTTAATCCAACCACCGATAGTCTTTTCTCACACACCTTCTGCTATATTTAACTATATTTAATATAACATAATTTCAGGTTCAGAATGCCCTGTCCACCTACACAACTTGGACAACCATCGCTACCTTGATCAATCTGACCATTGTGATGAGTTATGACGGAAGTCTGACTGCAACGGATGCTGCAACAGTATCTCTCTCTATTCTGACTGTGGTGTTGGTTGTTTGGTAAGTACAGATAAAACCATCTCATGTTTCAAAAAGAAAAGCTGTGTGATTTTTTCATCGTGGGCATGCTGCAGTATGTCTAAACAGAGGAAGATATTGGTGTGTATCTTCATATCTTTATATTGGTTAATCTTTCCCAGGTTTGTTGTGGAGAACTTTGTTTTAGACAAACACGTGCGCTACATCCTCACGATCTACCCGGTTGTGATTGTGGCCCTGGCTGGGAACCTGACAAAGAACTATGATCCTTCTTCTCCGAGTCGCAACGCTGTCTTCGAGGGTAAGGGACATAAACAGAAAACTATAAATGCAAGCGATAAAATCCAAAAAGGCAAATACTGGTGGTATATATAGGCCCTACATGGCACTGCCTTTTATTCATGTGTTGTTTTCACGGCAGAATTCAACTGTATATTAATACATTATTACAATAAACTATTCAAGATTATGTTTGGCCCTGGACACACTCTATGCACACCAAGATTATTCCTCTGTTCAATTGTAACTTGTTTAACTCCATGCTCTTATGATTCTTCCCTTTGGCACTTATTGTTGTTTTTTTCACAATGTACGATCCATGTTTGACTACTTGCAATGTTGGGGATATCTCGTTGTTATGATCAGTGACCTATGCACTATTGTAAAGCTCTCTCTTGGAAGTCGCTTTGGATAAAAGCGTCTGCTAAATGAATAAATGTAAATGTAAATGTAAGATGTTCATTTGTGTGTCTTTGTATTTCTTCCCCTTAGCTGTGCTGATGGGTTTGACCTGCTTCCTGTTCGTCGGGAGGATTGGATTGGTCGTGTGGAGGCACATCAAGAACCCAATGTACCAACATGTCAGTCCAGATGAAGCCGTTTCTCCAATGGAGATAGCAGAAAAGACAAAGAAAATATTTCTATAGTGTTCGTTTGAAACATGTTTTTTAAGAAGACTCTAAAGTGAACAAATGAATGTGTTATGGTAATAACATGATTAACTGAAAATGATTGAAGGATGTATTTGTAAATTGGAATTTTGTAAATAGTTTGATTCAACTGTGATTATTTTTGTTATAACATAGACACATTGCCCTTGAGTAATAAAATATGTTTTGTAACTAACTTTAGTTGGGTGCACTTGATTCTAGTAACCTTTTAACCCCTTTTGTTTCTTCAACAGCATGTTTTTAAAAACCCTGTTAGTGGTTGTGATCCATTAACTTTACAGCCCACCATAAGCATATAGGTTTAGATAAGATGGTTATCTGAATGGTATGTAGGCATATGGACCTAGGCTACCTCTCCCAAAGTAACCTTTCACCGTGTCACCGAAGCCACTCGGCATCTCGCCTTGTTCGAAAGTTTTCGACCGTTTTTTTTCCACGCTTTCGAAAAAAGAAAATCTAAACTTTCGTTTCACACACAACACGGCCGTGTTGTGTAAATATGTGTGTATATTTTGCAATACATTTCTCAAATGTTACGTTTCTGTTCACGCTTTTGTGTTATCGATTACTGTACATTGTTAGCTTTGCTTTTGCTAATGCCGTTCTGTTGTGCACCTAAGAGCCACCGTATCCAAATCAAATGAGAAGGCGTTTAGATCAGCCGCGCGCACTTTTGTTTTGCTAGCGGGAATTAGCCGAATTAGCTCTTGTACATCTGACATAATGAGTGAAGTTAAGTTATGTTAAGCTCTCCACACGATTTTTCTAATGTACAATCGTGTAGATGGAACAATTTGGTAGTCGCAAGACTGAAGTGGCTTTCGTCCATTAGCTCCTTCCATTATAGTAGTTCGCCAACTAGCTAGCACTAGCAGAACGAGTACTGTATCGAGCTAACTTAACGACGCTAGGAGTTAGAACTTTTAACAAATAGTGTACTGATGGACTCCAAAATTCCGAAACTGGTATGTAAACCTTTAGCTTGGACCGTTAAAACAATTGAGTAGTCGCAAAATGACCACAATATGAGACTGGTCGTTCAACAGCTGGTAGCCTACTAGTGGTAGCAAACTGGCCAACAGAAGTAGTATGGAAGAATAATAATGTCTTATACCCATCCCTTCACTGCAGGAAAGACCGCAGAAGAGGCTCCGCTACTTCCCAAGTCAAGAGTGGTGGGATAACAATTTAGTTATTACGCGACATTCGTTTAGATGTATTCTCAACGATTAATTTGTTTTTACAACGAATATTTTCAGTGTTGTGGTTATCTAACCGTGCTTGCAATGTTGTTATGGCAGTAAATCAAACAAAGACAAACGGTGGCAATTGAAGGACATTGACAAGTTGTTCGATGACCTGGGTACGTAAGAACATGTTTTTTTGTTGCATTTTCAACGCAACGTTCTGTGTCATATCCTGTGTTTGGTCCTACTGACATTGGTAAGACTTGTGTGAGCATGAGTCTACACAGCATTCACTCTTGGTAACCTGCATGTAGTTAATGATACCATGTACGTTGTTACAGACTCTACCTCAGAGGAAGAGCTAGATACACCATCTCTGTCTCCAGTACTGAAGACATGCCCTGCTGTAGAGGAGCAGGGAAGTGCATCTCCTCTTCCAGAACCATCTCCTGCTAAGGAGACATGTCCTGCTGTCCAGGAGCAGAGAAGTGCATCACCTCTTCCAGAACCATCTCCTGCTAAAAGACATGTCCTGCTGTCCAGGAGCAGAGAAGTGCATCACCTCTTCCAGAACCATCTCCTGCTAAAGAGACATGTCCTGCTGTCCAGGAGCAGGGAAGTGCATCACCTGTTCTAGAACCATCTCCTCCTAAAGATACATTTCTGGTGTCTCAGGATGTTACACCTGAGGAGCTCAAATGTAAAGCGTTAAAGGCATTGTACTGCTCTACACTTGATGCTGGTGAGAAACATACATTGCACAATAGAGTCATTTACTGGAACTGGTCAAATACATGTTGAGGAACTGGGTAGTTTGGAAGTAATCACTGTCATTTCAAATATGACCCGTTTAAACGGCCTGTATTTTGAACTTAATTATAAGGTTGACCTTTTCACTCATGAGCCCTGTACCATTTCCACTGTTGTCCTTTAGAGGTCGTGACCCCATTCAAAGAACACGGCCCCATCAAGACATCAAGCCCCATTGAGCAGGAGGTGCGTGTGGACAACGCAGACTGTTGCTATAGGGAGAAGACAGCCTCTCCGCTCCTGTTTGAAGAGGATGAAGAGGATGTCCCTCCCAAACTCAACCCCTCCACCTCACAGGAAGTGCCCTGCGGTGGACAGGAAGTGCCCTGCGGTGGACAGAAAGTGCACTGCAGTGAACAGGCAACAGACAGGTGAGGTGACATCCTAAATAAATGTCTTTCTTTGGTGTTATTCATGTATTTTAAATATGACTGTATTTTTAGTAGGTGCTTTTATAAATGTGATATTGTGATGATGAGGTAAGTGCATACTTGGTTACTGTTCTGTCAATACTACACGGCCGGGAATCGAACCGGCAACCATACTGATTTCCCCCTCGCTGTCATAACATTAACATTACATTTAGTCATTTAGCAGACGCTCATATTCAGAGCGACTTACAGTAAGTACAGGGACATTCCCCAGAGGCAAGTAGGGTGAAGTGCCTTGCCCAAGGACACAACGTCATTTTGCACGGCAGGGAATCAAACCGGCAACCTTCTGATTACTAGCCCGATTCCCTAACCGCTCAGCCACCTGACTCTCTGCTTTCCCCTCATTGTAGTGGGGAGGACTTCTGGGTGGACTCGCCTCCGATGAAGTTTGCTTTGCTTAGCAAAAAAAAAGCACCGTGGTAAGACTTAAATAATCAGTGATTGTTGCATAATCTTTCAGAATTATTAGCATTTGTCATTCGCATTGCCCTGACGTTGGTACTGTAGATTATGACATGACCGTAGCAGTATCTGTGTGATATGTTGACGTGATCTGTTTGCAGTGAAGAGAATCGTCAAATCCTGGAAAACCCATCACAGAGTGTCCAATGTGCTGTACCTCAGTCCATTCCAAAAGAATCCTCGTAAGAATCATTTTTTTAAACCTTAAATCCAGTATCCAGGACTGTATTTGCGTCTGCAGCGTAGCGTATCGGGAGGGGGCTTCTCACAGCTGTGATCATTTTGAGGATTTCCCCCCCAAAAAGTTAATCGTTTTTATTTCGGCTTTTACCCAGGCAAGAAAGGTCCTGCCCTTCAGTCTCAACAGTGACACAGGACACCCAACCTCCTCGTGAGCCCAGACCCTCCCTGGTGGCGGAGGACAAGTCCAAACAAAAGCAGAAAGACACGTTTGCTTTTCTGTTAAAACTGAAGCAGGCCAGCCAGCCCCTACCAGCACGGTAAGACCAGGATACCTGTCTCTCTTTGTCCTCAATAGGTTTACGACTGACTGCCTGTTTCCATAACACAACGCTCTCGTTTGTCAAGGTTAAGCTCACAACCACAGCAACCGTATCCTGGGGTTGCTAGCGCCCAAGAGTCCTTTAAGTCAGAGGTCTTCAACCCTGGTCCTGCACGTTTTAGATGTTTCCCTGCTCCAACACACCTGATTCAAATGAATGGTCGTTAACGGGCTTCTGCAGAATTGGATAACGAGACCCATTCATTTGAATCAGGTGTGTTGGAGCAGGGAAACATCTAAAACATGCAGGACAGGGGGTCCCTGAGGACTAGGGATGAATACCTCTGCTTTAAGTAATCACTTCGCACTCCTGTGTTTTCCAGCTCAAAGCCGGTGCCTTCGAAAGCGAGCGGACCTCCTCCTGAGGACTTTGACGATGACTTCATGATCCTGGAGGACGATGTCCCTGCCTTGATTTCCATCCCGAGGAAGAACAAAAGCAAGGCAAGAGCAAAGCAGAACAAAGTTCAGAGCTCTTCATCTAATAAGGACGCGTCTGCAGACGTGGTTCCCCCGCGGGACCACGGAGGCTCCGCTCCCGGGGACCAGGAAGCTCCGGAGGGAACAGAGGACCTGGCTCAACAGGAAACAAAGGGAAGGAAAGGGAAGGCAGCGCGTAGAGGCGCGTCACCGAGACCTGTCCTCTCCACAAGCACGGACAGGAAGGGTGCTGTGATAGACCCAGAGGAGAGCTCCAGTCCTGGAAGATTGACGAGACCTGAGAGCGAGGCCGAGCAATCAGCGTTCACCAATCAGGACGACCGAGACGAACCTCAGTCCAAGAAGAAAGGAGCTACCAAGGTTTCATCTAAAGCAACATCAGCTGAAGAAGATGGAGAGAAGGTCCGACATGGAGAAGGTGCCTCTGCCAAACCCAGCAAAAGAAAACAAAAGACGGAGGAGAAAGCTCCCAAATCATCAGATTCTCAAAAATCCAAACCTGCCAAAGATGTTCTGGAGAAGCCCAAGAGGGGAAGAGGCAAGTCTGCCAAGGGGAGCAGGGAGCTGGAGCTGCCAGAACCCTCCGAACCTGCTGCAGAACCTGCTGCAGAACCTGCTGCAGAACCTGCTCACGTGGAGGACTTGGAGGAGTACGGAAGAGATGCAGACTTCCTGTCTCAATCAGTTGATGGAGACAGGAAGGAGGAAGAGGATTCTGCGCCAGGTAAGGTTTCCCCTGAACCAGCGAACACACGTAGCAATCTTGTTCAGTCATGTCACAGACGTTGTGCGTGTGTTTAATTTCAATAGCTTAAAGGCGTAGACATAACTAAATATGTATCCTCTCTTGTATGTAAACATGCTGTTTAGTATTAATATCTCATTCTCCACTGTTGTTGACTTTTTCTCTTCAGAAAGGGCAAAGAACAAACGTCCAAAAGGACAAAGAAAAGCGACTTCTAAGGGCCCCTCCAACCCTAAGGAGACTAAGCCCTCCTCTGTGGATGTTTCTGACAAGCGTGCAGAGAGCCCTGTGCTTGGGAAGAGAAAGAAGAGTGCGCCTGGGGCCTGGTGGGTAGGTGAGTCTGACAGAACCATCGAGACCGAGGCAGACAGGACCGGAGGACCGGCTGTTAAAAAGTCTAAACAGACCAGCAGGAAGACGGCCAAGGATGCCGTCTCTCCACCTGTGGTGCAGGACGAGGCGCTGGAAGGAGGTGGAGGTGTGAGTGACAGGAAGCTGTCGAAGCTCTCGTCCAGGCGGTCTGCAGAATCACAGCCTAAGAAGGCTGGTTGGAGGGCCAGGCAGACCAGGAAGAGGAAGAGCAGCCAACCAAAGCCAGAAAAACCTGCTGAGACAGAAGTGGAAGCTGTGGTCGACGAGCCCAGTCCACTCAGACAACATACCTCCACTCCCAGTAAGGATGGTTCAAACCTCCACAAAAATCATAGCTTTAACTCTTACACATTTATATGTAGTGGAATAATGCTTGTCAATTACAGAGTTGGCTATGGTCTGCTGCTTGGGCTGTAGGTGGATGCTGTGTTTTGTGTTGTTGCTGTTCTGATTGTGCACACTGTGACCTAACAGGTGAAAAGGTGTTTGACCGGGTCTATGGTCGCACCCCCAACGCAAAGTCAGCCCTGGACCACATCTCCACGCCTCGAAGACCCCATAATCACGAAAATATTCCCATGAGAGAAAAACGATGCCGGAAACCTCCTGGAAACTGGTGGGAAATCGGCAGTCCTCCTGCCGACGAAGAGACCACCCCCTCGCCGCCACGGAAACCCAAAGACAAGAACACCAAAACGCAAAAAGGTGAGGCGAAGCAGCCCAAAGCACACAAGTCACCTTCTCTCAGACCGCATCAGAACGGCAGATCGGCCGGCTCGCCCAAAACCTCGCCGCACAGCGCCCAGGCCGCCACTGAAGAAGAAAGACCTCTCTGCTCCCAAGACTGCAAAGAGATCCCTGGCCACGTTCGCAGCCATCTTCGACCCGGGCGACACAGCGTCCCCGGTGGCGAGGGTCAGAAGTGCGGCCCGGCACGGAGGACGGAAAGCGTTGTTCCCCTCCCAGAGCCAAGGCTCAGCCCAGAGCAGTCTCGCCAGCGAGGTTACCAACACTGAGGATGTCGATCTGGGTCAGGAACCTTCCGGCAGCTTGATCCCCTGTGATGTCACTTCCAGTCCTGTAGTGACTCCTCCCACCTCGGTGTGTATGGAGACTACAGGAGAGCTGGGAAAGAGACTAAGCTGGCCCTCCATCAGCCAACGCCTGTCAGACAACACGTGAGTACCTTCACTTCTCCTTTCAGTGTCCCTGTTTTTAACAGTCTGTAACATCCGTTCTAGAGTCTTCACTGTGAACTGAGAATTCAATTGTGGATGCTGGTTTTCGTTTTTCCACAGGTTAAAGGGCTTTGTAAGTGGGCCGTCCTCCATGATTGTTCTGGAGCATCACGAGGAAGACGAGGACGTGTGTAAGTCCTTAACCCTGTGGCTTCTGACCCCTAAACACCAACAAACAACAACAACGTATTTTGACCAAATAAAGTGCTGAACAACGCTTTGTCCTTGACCTCCATTAGGTTTACCATCGTCCAGATTGTCTGTGCCTGTCCCTGCTGGCTCTGAGCTGTGTGGGCCTCCTCTCAGACCACTGCTGCTGCAACAGGAGGACCGGGCCAACCTGCAGGAGTGGCTCAAGGTGCTCTGGCCCACCACCATCAAGGGTGAGCCCAGGACCCTCTCAGGACCCTCTCAGCTGGGGCTGCCTCTCTGGGACAGGGGGGGGGGTGGGATCAGACATCCAGGGGGGGTGTGGGATCAGACATCCAGGGGGGTGTGGGATCAGACATCCAGGGGGGTGTGGGATCAGACATCCAGGGGGGTGTGGGATCAGACATCCAGGGGGGGTGTGGGATCAGACATCCAGGGAGTGTGGGATCAGACATCCAGGGGGGTGTGGGATCAGACATCCAGGGGGGTTTGGGATCAGACATCCAGGGGAGTGTGGGATCAGACATCCAGGGGGGCTGTGGGATCGACATCCAGGGGAGTGTGGGATCAGACATCCAGGGGGGGGGCTGGGATCAACATCCAGGGGAGTGTGGGATCAGACATCCAGGGGGGCTGTGGGATCAGACATCCAGGGGGGTGTGGGATCAGACATCCAGGGGCAGTGTGGGATCAGACATCCAGGGGGGCGGGTGGGATCAGACATCCAGGGGAGTGTGGGATCAGACATCCAGGGGGGTATGGGATCGACATCCAGGGGAGTGTGGGATCAGACATCCAGGAATACTGCTCACCTAGCGAGCGTGTTTGGCTAGCAGTTCACATTTTCCTAAAGATACGGTTCTGTCCGAGGCGCATGGGGCCTCGCATGGGGCCTCACATGGGGCCTCACATGGGGCCTCACATGGGCCTCGCATGGGGCCTCACATGGGGCCTCACATTGGGCCTCACATGGGGCCTCACATGGGCCTCGCATGGGGCCTCACATGGGCCTCACATGGGGCCTCACATGGGGCCTCACATGGGGCCTCACATTGGGCCTTACATATGTTTGTGCTGCCTGTGTACACCTTAGTCCCAGACTACATGTTTAAAAAAAGAGAAATAATTATGACTCGATAGTTGAAATCAGAAGTCGATACGTCCAGAACACATCTACAGTGTATCTGTGTACCTTTGGGGATTCCTTAAAGGCACAGACCAGAACGATCCCCTCTTTACCTTCTTTATCTGCTTCCAGTTAGAAGGATGTTCTGTACCTGACTCGTCAGTCATGTTTGTGTGTCTGCTGCAGGAGGGGGCCAGATGACTCCTGAGCAGTTCCAGTGGTACTCCTATCGGGGCCGGGCCCTGGGGCTCCGCGTGGACCTGCAGGCCAGCTCCTTCTGCATCGGGAGGATCCTGCTGGGATCCTTCATGAAGAAGCCACTCTGGGTGGATCACGACTTCATATCGGTGAGACATTTACATTTATTCATTTAGCAGCTTTTATCCAAAGCGACTTCCAAGAGAGAGCTTTACAAAAGTGCATAGGTCACTGATCATAACAACGAGATTTCCCCCGAACATTGCGGGTAGTCAAACATGAAGCATACATTGTGAAAAAACAAATAAGTGCCAAAGGGAAGAACCATCAGAGCGTTGTCGTCGTTGAACAAGTTACAATTTAAACAACATGAACCTGCAAAAGTGCAAGAGTGTAATGGTGTAGAAAAGCAAGCAACAATAACAGGACTCGGCTTTCTTGCCGCATCTCTCCTCAGTCTGTGTTGTCTTTTGTTGGTCGTCCTGCACAAGTATGTCTGGTCTTGCAGTGAATTACCTATGGTCTCGATTCCTCAAAAACAGACTCATTTACATTTAGTACATTACATTTAGTCATTTAGCAGACGCTCTTATCCAGAGCGACTTACAGTAAGTACAGGGACATTCCCCCCGAGGGAAGTAGGGTGAAGTGCCTTGCCCCAAGGACACAACGTAATGCACGGCCGAGAATCGAACCGGCAACCTTCTGATTAATAGCCTGATTCCCTAACCGCTCAGCCATCCGATCCACCTGTGGTCTCGAGTCCTCAGAAACGGGCTCAGATGTTTTTGGTCGTTGTTTTATTCCAGGTTTATAATGTCCTGACGAGCTGCGTCCGAGTAACCATCAACGGGAAAGTGACACTTTACAACCCCGGACAAACGTTCACGGTCCCGTGTGGTAAGAACCCTTTGATTTCCCTTTATCTTCTGAACCGATTAAGACTAGTGCAGAACTAAAAGCCTTTTTTTCTTCTTAAAAAAAAATTCAATCCAGGATTATGCTTTATCTGAGTTAAATGGGTTAAATGTTCAGGAACTATGATTTTCCCCACGGCGTTGAAAATGTCTTTCATGGGCGAATCAATTAGCTCTGCAGTGTGACAGGGTCTTTAAGAAAACTGAGCTTAGAAGTAAAACATAATGAATCCTTAACAATCCCTCATGGCTTTTCTCCTCCACAGGACATGCCTACAACATTCACAACCTCGCCCAAGAACCTGCAGTCCTGTACTTTAACAGGATGCAGGCTGAAAGCCCAGAGTGAAGACAAGATGGCCGCCCAACTGCCTTCCTGTCAACCTCTCGACATCCTCACGGATTTACTCATTATTCAATTAAAATTGTTTTGGTAGTCCATTAGAGTAAACATGAATGGGGGACTGACTGCAGATAGCAGCAACTTCTGAAATAATTGTAAGATGATCTTATTTGAATATTGTGTACATAGTGTTTCCTGACTGCATTTTTGTCAGTTTTTTAATAACCATAGCGATTAAATGGTGCATCATACAAAGTCAACTTAATTGAAATGATGCCTGTGAAAAAATGAAAATAGAAAAAAAAACTTTCGGAAGTCATAGACTTCCTTATTCTTTCAATACTGTGTTAGAGTCGCTGTACATAAATTAAATGTTGTGCTTAATCTTTGCTAATGAATAATGTTTTTTTTAACCACTGTGGTGTAGTTTTGATTAATAGCCACAGTAATCCATTGAGTTGATGCAAGTACCATGTTTCACCTCTAGAGGGCGCCATAGCACAAAGTAGTAGATCGAGAGGACTAACCGCAAGTCCCAGTTTTGAGGGTTGAACGCATGCTGTCTCCAGAGATGTTTCACGGTAGCAGAGCAGTGTAATTGGTTCTGATAAGGAATGATGGCACACAAAGCTCCGACATTATGCAGCACGCAGAGCATATATTTGAAAGGTTTCCCTGCCTGCAAATCCTTTAGCTCTACTTCAAAACAGGTGTTTGAGTTCCCACACGTAGGCCTATAGGGGCTTAGGGTTCCAACAGTGTTGTAAGAATTAGTTTTCCATTGTTGAAAGACAGAGCTCATTGTATTATGTTTCTCATATAGCAGGTCTGTATACAGTTACATGTACACTCAAAACATGGGTATTAACTCTCCTAAATATGTAGTGGATACGGACAACGGCATGTCTTTAGCCTGCTGGCATAGGCTATTTACCGAACTGCTTCCATGACCACACACAGATACATTTACCGCCCAAGGTACGGGGCATCCAGAGGGTCATACTACAAAAAGCACCCACAATTTTTTGGATGAGTGATTTCCTCATCACAGACAAATCCAATCTAATTTTCGCACCTTTTTGGACGATTTGGACTTTACCTAATACCATAAGCTCAGCTCACCAACACAGTCTTAACTCAAATGAGATCTTGTAAACATTTGATGAAGCGGTCTTCTACTCGCGGTTTTTTTCTCAGGAGTTGCAGGTTGTCATGGTCTACCACCAGACTCATTTACCACAGGTTCAGATCGCTGTTCCCAGAGAGAGAGAGAGAGACACAGAGAGAGAGAGAAACAGAGAGAGACATAGAGAGAGACACAGAGAGAGAGAGACACACAGAGAGAGACACACAGAGAGAGACAGATGCTGCACCCTCTGAGTAGTCACTAGATGGGTCCCCCCAACTCTTGAAATATACAGCACGCCTTTAGCTAGTTTTATTTACCACTGGAACACCTACACTGGGAAGCCCCAGTTCCAGCTGTTGTAGAAGCACTCAGACAGGTCTACCGGTATGCTGTCTCCAGATACCAGAGCTGTAGCTTCTACAGCTTGGGGGTTCACTGTGTTCATGTAGTCGAAAATATTTCCTTCTCAAAGCTTGCGAAGCGCAGACCTGTTGTTTTATCTGTGATGCAATGTATTACATTTACATGTATTCATTTAGCAGACGCTTTTATTATTACCTGAAGGCAGCACTCTGTGTTGATTTAACATTTTTAAAAGTACCTGTGTGCATGAGGGGCGGTTAGGAAATGATTCAGACTGTCCTCGCACAAACACATCGCCTAAGAAACGTTCACACCAACTACTGAAAACTCACATCCACATATTTGAAATGCTCGCACCGACACATGAAACGCATTCACATGTGAAATGTTTGCATACATTCATACTACTAAACATGTACATATTATTTCCTCAACTGAGACAAAAACGACTTTGCTGTTTATAAAAATGATTTAGATATATCCTTGACAAATAGCCTACATAAAATAAATACATCTGGGCTTTGACTATAACTTCGATCCCATCACCACAACCACATTCCAAAAGTCTGAAGCAGGAAGTAGAAAAGTGATGGAGTCATCATGGGCTTCCCTCTTTCACAAGCTGCCCAGAGGCAGACAGGAAAATGCATAATGCCTGGCTCTCCTAAGTTGGTTTAAGTGGAGATAGAGGGTCATAAACTCTGAGAGGGTAAATAATGTATAGGCCTACTTGAAAGTCTGTCACCCAGAGGACCAAAACTGTAGCACTCATTCTCCTCTGTTTCAATTTACTCTCCCGCCCCCCGCCCCATCCTTCAGTGGCACCGCAATCAAAGTAGCCTACTCTGAAGAAAAATGAAAAAAATTGTGAGCAAAATTTTGTCACCCAATCATTTTCAATAGACGCAAGCCCCCGCAAGGCAGTGTGGGATAGCTGGCGACCCGAGCAAGGCAAAAAGGCTACTTATTTTTGACTAGACTAGCTAGTAGCTACACAACAAAAAGGACAGGCACAGGCCAGGGTGAGAATGTCTCATGAGTAGTTTCTGTAGCTTGATATGGCTTAGTTCTTCCGGTTAGCAAGTGGCTGAGCGGTTAGGGAGTCAGGCTGGTAATCAGAAGGTTGCTGGTTCGATTCCCGGCCGTGAAAAAAAATGACATTGTGTCCTTGGGCAAGGCACTTCACCCTACTTGCCTCGGCGGGAATGTCCCTGTACTCCCTGTAAGTCGCTCTGGATAAAAGCGTCTCCTAAATGACTAAATGTAAATGTAGCAATCCCCCACAGTAGTAGCCTACTGTAGTAGTTCTACCTACCCCGGCATGGAGCGGTGGACTACGATTACAACAGGTGTTGCACCGAAAGCTGTGACCCATCAGAAACTGTGACCGCAGAGGGCGTTGCTGCACATCGTCTGCCCGTGCGTGGTCGACAAAGGAGGGCGAAGAAAAGCATCTCTGGCACTGTGAGGACTCCAAAGAAAACATATGTCCAGATCAGTGTGAAGGGATGACATAACTACCCCAAAGAATAGTTCAGCAGTTACAGTGGGGTCACACATTCTGACAGCCGTCAGATATGGTGACCTCAGTTTCTAATCCTTTATTCAGCAGTAACAGTGGGGTCACACATTCTGACGGCTTACCCAATGTGCTGGTCCATTCCATATACTTTCTTTTCAGTACAGTAGAATATGATTATTTAAAGTTTGAAATGTAGGTCTAGTGTAAAGTTTATAGGTGATATTGATTTTTTGTGTGTCCCAGCTACAGTAGCCGCAAGCACACCTCACAATTTCCCCAGAAATCATACCCTCTCTAGTTTAAGAATATAGTTTTTAGGACATTATAAATCAGTATTACAGTTTATTTCTGCTTTGCATTTAGATTGAAGGATAAGATGACTACAATCCTGACATCTGCACAGTTGCAGAGCATGAGGCAAATATACAAACCTCAACTGAATTATTTCAGGTGGAAAATATGACTTGCTTTTATGAGTTTAATATGAAGCTGCTTTGCCAGAAAACCAAGGCTGTTTGACATGATTACTTTATGCTTAAGCTCTAGGTGTTGGCACCCTGGAATATGTATAATTTCCTGCAATTGTTGTTGTGGCCACTACACATTGGTGACTAAGAACCTCTGCCATTGCTCAGGAATACACCCATTAAATTAAGCTGGTCTCACACAATGAAGCTGGTCTCACTTTCTGTTGTGGCGGTGGATTACTCCATTAATCAGACGTAGACAATGAAGCCATTCTGTTCGTTTGGCGTTGAAACCAGCCCGTGAGAAATGACGGGTTCGATTCCCGCCCCTGAGAAATGACGTTGTGTTCTTGGGAAAGGCACTTCACCCTACTTTCCTCGGGGGGAATGTCCCTGTACTTACTGTAAGTCGCTCTGGATAAGAGCGTCTACTAAATGACTAAATGTAAATGTAAACAAACTGGCAAAAAGGTCGAGTCTGGGAGTTGAAATGGAAGGTTCAGTATATCATTCATCAGTCTTGTTGTAAGGTGCTGTGGGAAGCGGGAGTGAGGGGTGAAGCGTGTTTGTGTGGGGGGTGGGTGGGGGTGGGAGGGGGTATTGATAATTAAATTCAGTGTGGAGATTTCTGGGTGATTTTACATGGTCTATGTAACATGAGTTATTGTTCTATTGCACAATATATGTTGGAATTATGGGTCATATACTGTTTCAGAGTCATCACTACAGACCTGAAACAAGGACAGTTTTGCCTTTAGGACAACAATAGGACACTGAGTATGTGATTTCTGCTCCCAATGTTTACTGAAAAAAAACATAATAAATAGATTTAAATAGAAGCCAGTTAGCATTTAATCATATTGGAACAAAGCTAAAAACTGTCCTTTGGCGATTAATTATAATTATAAGCAACAACGACCAACGGCAACGTATTTATTAAAATGGTTGATCCTCAATGATTGCCCTTGTTTTGTATGAAAACAAAGCAATTGTGAATTTGCTTTAAAAACTTTTGCAATAACAATTCTGCCAGAACGCAGAATCACATCACCTGCGAGAAAGAAGACCTTTAGAAGTTTAAATGCACCTGTACATAAAAAGCAAACAGATAAACAGTTTATTTTTCTGTGTTGAGCATGTTGTTTGTCCTCCTTTGTCAGTGTGCAGTACTTTGAGCCATGAAAAACTTCAGTCAGTGTATTGTCGCATTAAGGCCTTTAATCTCCTCCAATCGTGATGTCCTTCTCAGCAGCACTGCATTATGACATGGAGTGTGGTTTTGGAATTCATTTGTTGATCATGTATTCCAGAACCCTTCTATATAATTCTCCTCTCACTGTTCTAATCAGGATTTCATGGTTCTTTGGGGGAAGAGGAGGACGCCATATTTGTAATTCATGTAGCGTATGTTGACGTAAGAAATAGTCCGCCCTGTGTTCAGGATCAAGACCCTAATGAAGCATTAAGGCCAAATCCTTGTAATCCACTGCTCAGCTCACTCTTTTCATCTACTCGGTTTTGCCGTAATCAGGCCCTTTTACACTGGGATTCGTGGAAGCATGGGGGTAATTGGCTCGATAAGAATCAGAAAGAACATTTGTCAAGCATAAACAAACCTCTCAATAAAGACCGAATATCCTGAGATTGAGTTTTGGTTTGTTTTTTATAAAATTGCTGGAAAACAATATCATGCGTCATCAGTACTAAGAAACTTCTAAACTTAACAAGGTTTATCCCAAACTGAAAAAAGCATACTTAAATTGATTAAATAAGAGCTTAATCATTTCTTGAAATATGTATATTTTTCGACACAATTGGAAGTTTACTTAAAATGAACGGATTTTGTATGTTCACATGTAAGTATTTTTGTACTTTAAAGTTAATGTTTACATAAATACAAAGTATACTGTAAGCATTTCTTTAACTTGAGATGACAGTAATGGATTACCTATAGTGGATTCTGGAGACAGCTAATCCTTCTGATCCACGAGACACAAACATCCATGGAAAGAACTTCATCTCCCTCTGTTTCGAAGGACTGTAAATTGTAGTTGATTTCCGATGCTTCTTCCTATTGGGATGTGCACATGTATATCGTCAGTCCTGCTGATCAAAATCTAAGATGTTTTGTTGGATTTGGCTCTCCGCAGCGACACAGAGGTGCTCTCGACCACCCAGGACTCCAGGCCAGGAATTGTCAATTACTGCCCTTTGACTTGGCTGCGGAGCCGACACGCGGGGGCCCTTTGACAGAAGTAAAAAGTCATTCTACTATTGAGCAGTGCTGTGTTTCGTTGCAGAATGAATCGATAGATAAGACAAACAGATGCTCGGGGAACATTTCGGTTCAATAGTAATATGCGAGTAGTGAGTGAGTGAGAAAGTAGAGAGAGAGAAAGAGAGAGGGCTCTAGACCATGATCACTATGTTTTATTTTGAGAATGTGTTTTAATTCAACACCCCAAAGTTATGTTTCTCCTTTCATCATTCATGTAGTAATTGGCTGGCATTTGGATGGCACTATCTGCATTACTGAGAGCGCATTCCTAGCCTATATAACAGAAAAGAGGGAATTCAGAAAACCAATCACTTAAAATAATAAAGTCTAGACGAGGGTGATAAAGACTTTTTTTGTCTAAGCAGGAGGAATAAATGAGCAGCATCACAAAAGTTTTCGTTTCCTTAATTATGTAAATGCGAGATAACCTTTCATGATCACCTCTAACATCTCACGCACAGTCCAAACTGTAGGCTAATTGTCCGCCACAGTTACCTCGGCAACCTTTTATCATCAGTTAAGAACAACTTTTGTGCTGTGATATAACAAACCATGACAATTTTAGGTTAGGTTTAGAAAAACGAGAAAGGATGTGAGAAATAATTAGTGTTCAAAGAGCGGCGTTTCATTTCCTGTCTTTGTGGCTCCTGGTGAGTTCTGATCACTGGACATCACACAAGATAAGATATTTTACATTTAGTCATTTAGCAGGCGCTCTTATCCAGAGCGACTCCCAGTAAGTAGAGGGACATTCCCCCCGAGGCAAGTAGGGTGAAGTGCCTTGCCCAATGACACAACGTAATTAGCACAGCCGGGAATCGAACCGGCAACCTTCTGATTACTAGCCCGATTCATAACCACCAGAGTTGTGCATCTCTCTCCCCAGCTCAGAGCAGCAGACCTGTACCCTTTTCAAAGCCTTCCCTCCGCCTTGTTATAGATAAGCTCCCAGTCAAGCTTTTTAATGAATGCTTAGAAATGTACTCTCAAGTAAAAGTTTTGTTTTGTCAGTCATCCAGCTTTCTCCACTATCACTGTTTGCCACCAACAGCTGTGATGTTTTAGATACAAACTTTAGGTCTTGTGCCAATCAGTGCAAGTGTGAGCCTCCACAATGCTAATGAATGCTCCAGTGGGTTATTTGAGACTACTTCAAGTGCCTAACAAGCAGTAGCGGCTGGTGAGAGATTTTTTTGGGGGGGGGCGCAGTTGGGCGGCGCGGGAGGTTGGTCGTTACACTTTTTTTTTACATTAAATATATATGTATTAGCTATGTTGGATGCTGTCGTCCTCTCCTACTATTTCTTCAATGCCTAACGAATCTATCTCTTGACCCTGTATGTATGTTTGAGCAGCACTGGTTCAGGCCTGAAAATATTGTAAACAATGTTTGCATATATGCAGGTAGCAACGCTAGTGCTAAATAACTATTTTGCTTGTCGGCTAGTAGGGCTCATGAGACAGCTCACCAAAAGAACGATGGGGAAGCAACTTGTCTAGCAGATTAAGACATGTTCGTAGGTACCTAGCGAAAAGTAGCCTCAACTTTCCTAGACTTAGCTACGATACTAATGCTGAAGGGTCGCTGATATCGCATAGCGTCGTTGCTAACGTGTGATGTTGTGACTGTGTGTGTAACACTGAATTACTCACTGAACAACCAGCTAACCAGCTCCGGTTACTTAGCATACAGGTTTGAGGAGAAGCTACGGGTGTACGTCCCGTAGGCCTACAGCCCATCATCCTTTGCTAGCTATGTTGCTCTCGTAGATACGTGATAATTATATGGGATGTGGGGGAATGATAAGGGGAGTGAAGGTCTCTGATTCAACGAATCAGATGTCAATATAAGTAAGAAACGATGTCATTGGCCAGGGGCGCACGAGTGTGCGCCCCGGCATCGCCCCTTTTTCCCGCCAATGAGAAGCCGTTCTTCTCAAATGTATGAAAAAAGAATGAGAGCTCCCATTGACTTCCATTTGGCCGGCGCCCCTCCAGGGGGGAGTGGCTTATCTCAGTGATAACGAATGGCAATATATTATATTTGGTCACATTTAAGTGGTTGTTGACAGGGACTTACGGTCTCCCACACACATTTATCGCATTAACACAGTACATTTCTTATTTAAATAGTTTGGTATATCATATTTTTGAACGTTTACGAAAAATTCTAGGAGGGGCGGCGCCCTTGCGCCCTCTATGGACGCACCGCCACTGCTAACAATGGAAGGTAATAGGCACATTGCATGTATTCATATTCTAAGAATTCATATAGGCTACTATCAATATCCCCAATTGCACTTATATTTGAATTCGCCCCGCACGCTCTCAATAAAAACTAGAAGAAATCAAGGCAGTAAGTGACTTCGCTTTAATGTTTACCTACTTTCAGTTTTAATATCTGTTCTGGCTCGTTGCTCAAGCACTGTGATAGATGGGTTTGGAGAGCTATACAGTCTCTTCGTTACAGATGGCTTGCCGCCAAACCTTGAAGTGATGCTCTTTCTAGCGGTGCAATCCACACAGCAGCAGAAGAAGAAATGCCCGCTGCCCTTGAGGCTTGATAGTAAACCAAACAATTAACGTAAAAGCACAGCGGGTCCACATTGTGACAGTGACATGCGCCAACAATTATGCTACTGCCCGGGAGCCAGGCTCCCCATAACTGGCTAAATGTAGTCATAAAACAATTGGTAGAGTTACTCTCAAATGTAGCGCAGGACCTGTTCTGCAGTCGCTCAGGATTAGAGGCACTGTGTTATCTGAAGGGCGTTTTTTGGGTGAGGCGCTGAGCTAATATTCTGTCACCTGCAATCTCAAGGGCCACGACTTTATCTAGGTTTATAGGAGTGGTACTGAAATGTAGATGCAGCGTTGAGATAATATTTTGTCGGTTGAAGTTCATGAAATGCTTTTGTTGTGTTGCTCCAGTTACTTTTTGTTTTGTCACGCACAGGACCAACTTTGAACGGTAAGGATACTTCGCCAGAGGGCTGCGGTGCCGGGTGGAGGGATGTTACAGAAAGCGACGTTATAAATATCTCATTTTGGGTTTTCTTGGAAAGTGTATCAAATGGATTCTGAACAGTTGTAGCCTAATCCACAAAACAGGCCAAGGGAATGCTATGCATAGCCTATGTGAGAGAACAAAGAAAGGCAGCCTTCACATTTAATGACACAGCAGTATAAGAAAACCATAGACGGAATCACCAGTTAAGATTCCTGAGAGCTGTTGAGAAAAATAAATATATAAAAAGCGCTGAATCGGAATAATGGCTCCTGCTGGAGAAGATAAGAAAACTGAACATGTTGGTACAAGTCCAGTGTCTCATCTTGTCCTTGTGTCAACAATGTCGGCCTATTGTCACGTTGTCTGTTTTTAAATCCAAACTTAAAACGCACATATGCACTAGCGTTTCCCACTAGCCTACCTCTTGAGTTGTATTGTTACTTATTTTACTGTTATTGACTGTTTGCATTTTGGTTTTCTATGTATTTTATGGTTATTTTATGTTTTTTGTGCTTTTTTTTGGGCACCTCGGTCAGTTTTGCTGTGTTAGTGTGCTTTATACATATAATGTAGGCTACTTATTGTCCATCTCAGAGTCCCTTGCAACAATACTGTCAATCCAGAGATAATTGCAGGTGTCAGGGGGTTGATGACACGCAGTGAATCAAACTTAAGTAGCAGTGACCACATCTGCATCTATGTTTCTGTAGTGTCAGGTGTGCATGTTCTACCCCTAGAGATTGGAACAGCCATCACCTTTTTCTATTCAACTTTATTTCGTCTTCAACCAACTGAATGAGAGCATGAGGTCAGACTGTCCAGACACAAACATTCCAGACTCCCCGGTTGTCCTGACTACGTCAGAGTCATCGTCAGAATCTTATTCCCTCTGGCGTGTGAAGCCGCCATGGACTCTCGATGCACAGCAGTGGATGTAAACGCAAGTGCCTCTTTCCTGGCATCAGAGATAATTTCTGTGACAGATAGTTTGAGCAATCTCTCTGACCTCCAGGTAGACCAGAGGGAATGATCACTGAAGGTAATGTTTAGCCAGGTGGATGTTTGTGCCTGAGGAGACACAGGTGTATTGGACAGACCCATTGAGCTGTGCTTTAGTGCTAACGTCAGCCTGTGCTGTTTGCTCAATAGTTAGCCTTGTGATCACTGCTCTCCTATCTGTAGTCCAGCAGATGCGTGCACTTACGTGCGCTGTCCCCGCTGGCCTGGAGGCAGATATTTGTCACGTGCTAAGTTGTGACTATGTGAATTTCATATAGCCTGTCCTTGGTTCCGATAGAGGCAATTTTCCCAAGTGGCAGGGATGAAAGCTGTGGTCTTTATTATTCAGTTCCCTTCTGCTTTCTCTGCCATGTACTGGGACATTATCGAAGACCAAAGAGAAAGGTCAATTATCCATCCAACCACAATGTTGTAAGGTCATTTTCAAAGGAACTGACAATTCCATGTGTTCTCTTTTGTAGTTCTATTTGAATCATTCTTTGTTAGAGTTGACAGCCACAGTGTGTAAGGAGGAGTACTGTACTGCATCTCATGCATTTAATTACCTCTATTGACAACCGATGTGTTTTGGTTTAAAACATAATGCTTTCACACACAGGACTACAGAAAGAAACCACTTTTTCTTTGAAAGTTTTCTATGATGTGTGAAAGTTGCCATGAGGAAATTCAGTGTGGATATCAATCTCCCCTAATTGGCAAGTATCAAGTATCCCAACGGTGTTTCTTCCTTCCTGAAGGAATACATTACAGGCAACTGTAAAGCACATTTAATAGAGCAGAGTGCTTAACTGAAGCGTTGGAGACTACCCAGAGGAGCTTGTCGTGTCTTACATCTAAAGGTGAGTGCAGTATGTGCCAGGTAAACATGTCCTAATTACGGTTCTAAGGTCTTCTACAGCCATTTGGAATGCCTCTGAGGGGGCCTTGTTTCTGCTTGAGCTGTTATCGATCCTGTTCTTTTGCTTTTTTTTCCGTAACTTTTTTCACCAAACCAATTCAAGGCTTACCATTGATTTTCTAACCACAAAGTGTTTTTTACCCAAAATACCCTGACTGACTCGTCTTACCTCGTGACTTGGCAACTTTCGTATTGGCCAGCGTCCAGTGTGCCACTTATTAATCCTTCACTTCAATGTTTGTAGACAGTAGGAGCAAAGAATTTGATAGTAGAACCCTTTAAAGGTGTAATGGATTGCCTCACCCCAAAAAACGATTTGGCTAAAAGCTTCTTTTGGCTCTTGGTTAAAGCGTCTACATGATTGAATGTCTACACATGATTGAATATAATCTATTCCACACAATCAGCACTGAGGTCAGAATTCTGATACATTTGCTTATACATATTTTGGTGCAACTATTAAAGGCATACAAGTGCAACCCTCAAATTTTAATTGACTTTTATTATCTAAATTAATCTATTCTTTCTAGGTCCTGTTTGAAGCAAGGGAGACCATTACTTTCTTTGTAATCACTGATGCAGACGACAGCCTAATAGAGACCTTGGTGAGGACAACTCTGTGTCATAAATGGGTCTGTCTCTAAAGCAGACTGTGGTCTACCAACTCTTAAATCAAGCTTGGATTGGAAAGACTTATTTCATGTCTTGTGATAAAGCGTCTGTTGTCCCGCCCCTTTACATTCAGCAGACGTTCTTATCCAGAGCGACTTACCGTAGCGTACAGCGAGGCAAGTAGGGTGAAGTGCCTTGCCCAAGGACACAACGTCATTTTTATACGGCTAGGAATCGAACCGGCTACCTTCTGATTACATTTACATTTATTCATTTAGCAGACGCTTTTATCCAAAGCGACTTCCAAGAGAGAGCTTTACAAAAGTGCATAGGTCACTGATCATAACAACGAGATATCCCTAACATTGCAAGTAGTCAAACATGAATCATACATTGTGAAAAACCCCAAAAATAAGTGCCAAAGGGAAAAATCATAAGAGCATGAAGTTAAACAAGTTACAATTGGACAACATGAATCTAAAAGTGCACCTGTGGAAGAGCAAACAACAGTAAACTACCTCACAGCGAGTACAATAATTTTAATCAGTTACAGCTAACCGACAAGAGCAGCAGGTCTCTAAGTAAGAGTCCTTGTGATCGCCCGATTCCCTAACCGCTCAGCCATCTGACTCCGTTTGATGATGACTCAGATGATCCTTCTGCTTTTCATTAAGAGTGCACGTTCAAACTATCTGGAACTGAAATTTAATTTGACAGCCCTCAGGACTTGACGGTATCTAGCAGTGGTTCATTTGAAAAATTATACAAAATAAAGTTTATCTGTATTGCTCCATTGTTTACAGGTTTTGGATATTGCAACATCATGATTCTTTAATGAATCCGGCTGTAGCCTATAACGGTATATTCAGTAAACATGATGAGAGTCCTGGTTTGAATGCCATAGTGATTACATTGGGCTGTCATCAGTCTGGTGAGAATTGTGAGGCATGAATTTCTTGACCTGTAGACCAGTTTCATACTGGATTGGCAGTTGTCCAGACAAGCTCATCCTTTGCCACTCTTAATTATTTACCTAAATCACCGGGCACAGTGGAGACCAATTCAATATACTTGTCTGGGCAGGACGTCTCGAAATGTTATTACTTAGCTGTGATGATTAATTAGATGTCATCTCTTTTAGAAAGGAATAGAGTAAACTTGCCAAACTGAGTTTCCCTTAAACACTCACAGATTCTGGATGTGATCGCTTGATGCTAGTTTTCGAGTCATAGGTAGCAGAAGGAAAACAGGACATTGTCTGTGAGTTTTGGGGACACGTACTGTGGCTTTGGTGCCTGTTCCCCGGTCAGGACATTGAAACAGGACATTTTCAGTTTTGGGGACACGTACTGTGGCTTTGGTGCCTGTTCCCCGGTCAGGACATTGAAACAGGACATTTTCAGTTTTGGGGACACGTACTGTGGCTTTGGTGCCTGTTCCCCGGTCAGGACATTGAAACAGGACATTTTCAGTTTTGGGGACACGTAATGCGGCTTTGGTGCCTGTTCCCCGGTCAGGACATTGAAACAGGACATTTTCTGTGAGTTTTGGGGACACGTAATGCGGCTTTGGTGCCTGTTCCCCGATGGGCTGCCGGTATCTTCACACCCAGTAGCCCAGTCCTGCAGAACACACGACCAGTTCAGAGAATCAAAAGTCTCAGTTTAAATGCAACACATCATTCCACTGAGCCCGCGGCTTTTCTGAGTTGTAGTTCCTAACTGCTGTTTCTGCTCTGGATACGATACACAATGCCTGCAGTCTGAATGATAAATGTTGCCAATGCTGAGAATGTGCTGGTTATACTACTACTCCCAGCAGTAATGTAATTATGTTAGACAACCTAAGCAAGAAATGATATAGCATCCATTGTTTGCCTGTTGTTGTGGTCACAGATAAGTATACCAACTTCAGGGTACATCAGTTTGCCTATAGCTTGCATTGGTTTAAATATGCATGCGAGTGAATGTAAACCCACTCAGCAATGATTGCAGAGTGTGTACAGTCAGAGAATCTATGTTAAAATATAAATGACAGAATGAGTAACATGCTCAAAGGCTAGTGTTAAATGGACAACCATTGATCATAATTGGTTGTGTCACAACTATTGTGCAACGGACTCTCTTACTGTTATCTCCATGGGTAGTTTTTTTGTATGTGCCCTGTGTTGAAGGCATTCACCTCCAAAGGGAGATGGTAATTCGTTTGTCCAGATCACATTGGGCCTCTATTTGTCATGATATCTGGAGGGTTTTTATGCAGACATAGCCTGAATCATGATGAGCAATTAGCTAAAAAACTAAGAATGAGTCAATGTTGACTTTTTGTCCGTGTTCTGAAAAGTTAATTCATTTTATGAAGAGCTTTTAATTTCTTCTGCCAACAATGATTCCTGAAAATCGTTTTTTTCTTATTTTCAAATCACAAACTCACACAACAGTAAACAATGTTGTCACAGACAATACATGTCCATGTACAGAGCATCTGCATGTCGGTCCTTCTCTGAAAAGGTTAGGCGTTGTCCGCGATGATCATGAAACAAGGGACGAGAGACATGCAGTCTGCGTTGGCCGCTTAGCAGTCCGTGCCCGTAATAAACCGAGACATCTCGTTATGGATGTCAAATTGATCCTCAGGTTTGTGGTTAAACCTGTATGTGCCATGAAATTCAATTGTTCAGTTCATAAATGGATTATCAGTAACACCATGGGGGGCTCTTGACCCCAAACCTTCATTCGTGACCTGCAGTCAATCTATATTACATTCGGTTTGCAGTACCATCACCCACTCACCACTCGTGACAGGAGGTCATTCCTCCTCCTCCTTCAACAAAGGTGTGCAACAGTTCCACCAAGCTAAAAACAGAACAACATGATAGATAGATAGATAGATAGGGCCTAGATAGATACTGTATTAATCCTGTGAGGAAAATTCAGGGAGAGAGCATACCCAGGCAGCCAACTGTGTCAGCGCCAACAAGGAATTTACAGCATACATACATGACATGAGGAGAGATACAGCAAGACAAAAAACAATAAAAAATGAGGATGATCCAACTGAACGATGACTCCCCTGGTGTCTGTCAAGGAGAAATCTATGATTTGTAGGAACTAGGAAGGTTCAAATACTTTAACTGGATATGTTCAGTTCAGAGACTATCCTCCTGTGAGATCTGTTATTTATCTAGCTCCTGTGTTCGGGAGACCTCTTTGCGGGGGATTCATTTAAAGAAAGCCAAACTACTCGTGTTTTTGGTTGACTATTAGTTGACTAACAGTTGACTATTAGTTGATGAGTCCGTCTAAACATGTTTGGAGCCCCATTCCACACCCCGACTCTATTTCATTTCTCTCCATTTTACTTTTCGCCCTCACATTCTCAGTCTTCTTTCGGTTCTTTATGTCTCTCCAGACCCTGTGCAGAATACCTAGATATAGTAAAAGGCCATTAAGTAAAAAATTATATTAAAGTCTTGGAACATGAGGTCGTAACATTTAGCTAAATTGGTTATGTACCTGGTACTGCTGGATGCTTTTGGGAAATCAGAAGCAGCTGGTAGGCTATAACGGTTCACATAAGCAGCTGCGGTGTGACTATCTTCCGGACTTTAAGCACAGCCTGGAGAACAGAACACTGGAACACCTCCTGTTGGGTTTATCAGAAACTCGTGTACGGGCACTTTCAGCCAGATCCCCATGACAACTGTCTGTCCTTGTACAGTTACCTGAGACGTTTTACCCAAAGCTGTTTAACGACAGCACACACACGCAGCGCCTTAGAGCGAAGGTAAAATAAAGAGGACGTTGTTATTTTAATGATGCCTACAGGGTTCATTTACTCAGTGGAGTTGTGGTCGCAAGAATATGCCAACCAGTCATAAAATGACATTGTTGATTCAGGTGGTGATGAGTGTGTGGTCAGAGGTAGCTGTACTGTCTGAGCTTGACCAGAATCCTCTTCTCCTCTGTCCCCACAAACACACATACACTGTTGTTCTTAATAAAAGCAAATCAGAAATAACAAACACTTACAGCTTCAACAGCAGGTATCTAGTGTTGATTTCTAAAGGAGAGTGACAGAACTACTATGTATATATGTTTTCCTTCAAGGGAATAGTGTCAAAGTGTCACAAAGTAGAAAATTGAAGTTCAAACTGGAAATCCCATTATCTTTAAATCAAAGCGGAGGTGACATTTAACCCTTCAGTATGTCAGAAGGGCACATCATCATGGTCAGCAGAGGTCCCTCGTCAAGGTTTAAATCACATACTCCAGACTTTCAGAGTGAGAGCTCGGCACGACATCACGCGCCGCCTGGGTAATCTCTGCACGGAGGTGTGAGACAATGTGTCAGGTGCTCCTTAGTCCCTGAGACAGAACTGTGGCCAAAACGACTCTGTCACACTGTGCCTAACCTGTTCCTCACGCTCTGGGTTTCTGCCTCCTGATTCCAGCACCTCCATCGGCTGCCAATGCCCTGACCCTCAGGCTCTCCTTGAGTATCTCTTTGATACTACAGCACGACAGTAGCTAGTAGTATAATACAGCAGCTTTGTGTTTGTGTGTGTGTAAAAGCAGCTGACCGTTAAGAAATCGGTTTTCTTTCACAGTGCAGCAGCTTGTGGTGTGTTCTCAACCAGCTACACATTAGCAACTAATCGTTTCCATCTCTCGGGCCCCCGTTTGACTACCTATGACTCACGAAACCCTGTATGGTCCATCGTGTATAAATAAACTCACCTTATTATGGTTACCTGATTGCCTGCTAAGCTCAAAATTGTGTGCAAATTAAACAGTGGCCCTAAATAGGCACAGTGTACGGCCTTGGAGGGCAGTGGGGGAATGCGCCAGTTGTTCCTCGCGATATCTCACCAGGGCCTTGTTGATTGTGTTTGTCGGGCACTTGGGGAGTGTGTGTGTATGTTACTATGGTGATTGAGGGGCAGGGCTGTAAGGAAAGACACAGACGCAGAGAGGGGCGAAGCTGACAGATATGGCGTGTGGTGTCGGTGTACCAGGCACCCGTTGAAGGTTCTTTTGACTCACCGAAGAAGAGACAGTTTGGCTGCATTTGTGAACAATGTAGCTCTATGTGTTATAGCTGTAGCTATAGGCTATGTGTTATAGCTAGATCCATCAGGGCTTCAGTTTATTTATAAGGGGTGATTTTCAAAGGTTCTCTTGAAAACAACCTGCCTGCTGTGGCTATACTTCACAACCAAACTCTCAAACACACAAGAGAGACTATTATACGCAAAGGAGTTGACTGCCAGGCAATTAAATTAACACCAAAGAATATACAGTAGTTTGGCAGTTGGATTTTGGTTATTTATGATCTGCCAACCTCCTGCAGCAAATTATTTGGTTTCAGTTAATAAGAGCAGCTAGTTCAGGCAGGGCAATCGGGGAGCGCGCGTCATCCACTCATTACCATACCTGTGTTAGCCAGCACAAGCCCATTGGGCCACGTCCAATAAAAGCAGATATATATATAAAAGCAGATATATATATAAGACAGCATTAAAAGGCCGAGCGGATACACACACCCACACACTCACACGGTTGTTGTATGATCAGTGCTGCTGCCGCCCTCCACCATCCCCTTCTCCCCCATGCTGTCTCTATGTTCTATCCATCAGGGGGATTATAACTCTATTGCTCCCTGCCTCATATGTCATGAAGGCCTATGTAGGTGTTGCATCGAGGAGGCAGGGAGTGCTTCCCTTGGATCATCCACTCCGCCAAAGTGAAACCTACATGTCCATGTCATGTAACCATAAATGCTCGATGTGATTGTCTTGACTGAACTAACCCACAAACACTATACATGATAAAAAGGGCTCTTTCATTGTAACTCAGACTCGACAGTACTGCCTACTGTATCTCTTGAACAAAAAATACAATGATGGGTTGGAAAAGAGATTTCAGTTGCTTTCAGTTTTTCATTTTTCTTTTTACTGTGACTCAGCTGTCCTTGTAGGGAAATATTCTTTAGAAAATAAGTCACAGAGAAGAAGTAAACGTCTACGCTTATCTAAGCAGAGGGAAAGATAGAGCTCGTATTTTGAAGGGCTGGTGATTCCACAATGAAGCACCTGTAACACCTGGGGTCAGGTGGCTGAGCGGTCAGGGAATCGGACTAGTAATCGGAAGGTTCTCGGTTTGATTCTCAACTGTGCCAATGACATTGTGTCCTTGGGCAAGGCACCTTACCCTACTTGCCTCAGAGGAATGTCCCTGTACTTACTGTAAGTCGCTCTGGATAAGAGCGTCTGCGAAATAACGAAATGAAATGAAACACAGTTACACACGATAATCGGCAACACATCTATTGGTGCAAATGTACGGTACCAGAGAGACATATAAGGCATTCTGGAACAGTGACAGTGTTGATCTACTGTATCTTAACTTGGAACAGTGATAAACTCGGTCAGAAATCAGAATCACCCATAAAACCCATTAGTCATAATTTATTTAATGTGATTGCAACAGGGATTTGCTTTGTATCATGATGGTTAGAGATTATTCTAATGGGGAAACGAGCTTCATTTAATTTCAAGTTATATCGAGGGGATGTAGCTCAGTGGTAGAGCGCATGCTTTGCATGTATGAGGCCCCGGGTTCAATCCCCGGCATCTCCAGATGTTTTGGGGAGTCAGATGATATTAATCAGAAAGTTGTTGGTTTGATTTCTGTCCGTGCCAAATGACGTTGTGTCCTTGGGTATCAAATTAGAACCATTAACCTTTTAAGGAGACCATAACAGCCACTTCGGTTGATTTCCTGGTTGAGCGTCGACCTCTGATTGTGGGTAATAAGATACTGCGACACCAATTGCTCCTGTGTGCCAGAGCCATGTGATAGAAATGTTGTTCCTGCATGGAAGAATTGATGATAATGGGGATGAAGAAATCGTATTGATTAATCTTAGCCTTGGGCCTCTGTAGGGCGCTCTGTAAATCTCACCCTTCCTTCTTCCTGTTTTCAGTCCTGTGATGTCCCCCACTTGCAGGGGTGTCTGTATATCTGAATTTAAGACGAGAAAGAGAGACCCAAGTGATTGCAGTAATTGTGTCTGGAAACTGGATGGTGTATCGCTGAGAGGATTTCAGGACATCAAAGGGTGAAGAGGCGTTCACAACAGGGACAACAAAAACTAAAATGAAACTTTCGGCAAAACTGAGACGTTATTGATGACGTATACATGTATACTATGTCTTATATTGGACGTAGGTTTCAATCAAGAGCTAATGAGACAAACTTGCTGCTTAGAAAATCTCAGCCGCACACAAACATTTATCAATGTAAGTTTGATATCATGTTTTGGTCTCTGCTTGTTTCAACTTCCAGATTTTCTAATTGGAAAAACCAATTCTATGAGGCACTGCCCCTAGTGGTGGGTGTGTGGTGTGATTCCACCAAATAAAAACACAAAGCGTTCTAGTTAGTATCTACTTCTATCTTTTTTAGGATCTCCCACTGGAGCAGAGGGACATCATTTCTTTAACACAATGAGCATCCTGCAAATCGACCTTGCTGGGACTGAAGCTCAGGTATTGAAAAGCATTGTCGATTTCCTCTTTATATCCGCTACATGGTTCGGCCATTCACTAGTTCCAGCAGAGGTATGGAGATATCCTTGAGGGTTTAGGTTGGTTGAAGGGCAGTTCAATAGGCAGTATGTGAAGCCATTTGTGACATGCTTGCGTGTAAAAAGGGCTATACAAATACATTTTGATTTGATTTTGAGTATGGCTGGTTAACTTCCAACTTGTAGTTGAAGCCCAAGGTGTCACGACGTGAAGTGGGGTTGGACCCAAATGCAGGGAAGTCAGCAGGCATAGTTGAATGAAGGGTTTAATACTGAACTGGGACACAGACAGGGGAACACGCAGCAACAAAGGGTAATGCAAAGACAAAGACTTGACACAAAACAGGAACCTAAATACACAGAACCAAACAAGACACAGGTGGACACAATGAAACTAACGAGAACTCAACAAGACACAGGTGAAGACAATGAGACAGGGAAACACTAGGGCAGGGCAAAACCAAACACAGGGGGGCACGGCTGTGGCCGTGACACAAGGTGGAAGATAGGGAAGCATTCAAAACCCATTTTCCCTGCCACACCTACCGAGGCAAGTCTGTTAGTTGAATGCAGCAAAGAGGCTATTGAAACAGAATAGCCAAGTGCCAAAGTTATAAAAGATCCATTGGCACAGGGCCTGGACTATGAAAATGGTTAACATATGGGATTTCATTCAAACTTTCAAGTTGTAATATAGTTTCAGTAAGGGTGGTATAAATGTATAGTTTCAGTAGGGGGTGAATGAATAACATGTGGATGTTTGACAGACAGAAGAATGCCTGATTCATGTCACCTCGACCTCTAACTCTAGCAAGATTACAGCGTTATGTCATTTTGGTGACTTCACTTCTTTAATAGATTCTCCAATCTGAAATAGATTGACTTATTTTTCAGACTTCTAATCACGGTGTTCACATGTATCTGTAAACACTTTTGTTATGAGCGTACTCTTACTGGGAAACATCACAGCTGCTTTGAAATACTGTAGTGTAAAATTCCTCACACCTTCTCTTGCTCTGTCTTTGATCTACTGTATCTTAACTTGGAACAGTGAGAAACTCAAAGTCAGAATCACCCATAAAACCCATTAGTCATAATTTATTTAATGTGATTGCAACAGGGATTTGCTTTGGATCATGATGGTTAGAGATTATTCTAATGGGGAAGGACCTTCATTTAATATCAAGTTATATCGAGGGGATGTAGCTCAGTGGTAGAGCGCATGCTTTGCATGTATGAGGCCCCGGGTTCAATCCCCGGCATCTCCACATGTTTTGAGGAGTCAGATGATATTAATCAGAAGGTTGTTGGTTCGATTTCTGTCGTGACAAATGACGTTGTGTCCTTGGGTTAGGCACTGTACTTCTTACTGTAAGTCGCTCTGGATAAGAGCGTCTGCTAAAAAATGACTAAATGTAAGTCGTCAGAAAGGGCTTCAGCACTTACGAAGTACAGTCGTTTCAACTTTACACTATGGTTTGGAATTGTGCACCTTCTCTCCATACAGAAGGTCATGCTTGTTTACAATGCAAAGCTACTCGACTGCTAAGCGCACTTCTCCTTCAATTTAATCTTTTTCCACAATGCTTTGTGACGATATTCTGATAAGCTTTGACGGGAGCTCCAAACGATTTTATTGTGAGCTGTCTATGCGTGAATAATCAACATGACGTTTCTTATAAGCAGCAGTCCTTAGGCGCGGTCTTTGAATTACGATTTTATTTATCAATTTCAAGCTTAACGTCAGTGAGTGAACTGTGAGAAACTAAGATGCCTACTTGGATAATTATGATTTAAAAGTTCCTATAATTGAGAGCTGGATGGAAACTAAAACGTTCAGAGTCCAAGGTAAACCTTGTTTTGTCCCCATGAGGTTGACTTAAGAGTGTAAGCTTCAAATACTCACTATCACTATTCAGTTGGTCCCTTATCCTGGCTGTGGTGAAGAGTTGAGGCTGAATTGTCATATTGCCGGATAAAGCCCACTAAATATATTTGCCATTCACAATATTGTCGGTACCACACCAAAACCCCCAATGTAAATTGTACATTGTTTACAGGCGAATGTAATAAAGGATATATCCTATATATAGCAGATGACTGTGTGTCAAACGCGAGGCAGCAATAAAAATGCTAAGAGCATTTTGCCATTAGAGCAAATTCATTAGACTGGGTTCCTGACCGTTCTCTGACACCTCATATACATTTAGCTGTCACGGTGAGTCACTAGCAGTGATCATTGGCTGCTGTGCCGGACCAGTTTACTAGTAGAATTCTGAATGGAGAATCGACCGCTACAATTAAAGAGGATCCAACGACCAAAGGGCGTGCGCAAGTTAAGGTGAACGCGCACTGCAGCCACTCGCGAAGTTAGACCTGCCAGTGTTGACGGCTTCACGCTATACACTGACAACTGTGCTGATGAAAAGTATTTGGAGGAATCTTAAAGTAGTTAAATCTAGTTTGGAGACGATTTTTTTATTTATTGAATTACAAACTCCAGAAAACGGAAAAATTCAAGGGACTTTAACAGTTTAGTAGTCTTTATTAGAACTCAAATAACATGATGGATGCCTCTAAATGCGCGATTCTTCTATTTTCAATACACCTCGTGCTGTCTGTGGTAAGTCGTTTACCATCTCTTCTCACGACTAAAATGTTTCACTGACACTAATGAATAAGAAGTCATTGTTTCAATGGATACGACTTGCCTCCTCGGCGGTGTCGAACAATAGTCGGAAGGTGCGGTGCCTGCTGTTTGTCATCCTGCGAACTGTATCATACAGACTGTAGCCTATTAAAAAACAAAGGATCAGATCAATTTAAAGTTACGAAATGTAATCGATACCAGAGTCGCTTAGTCTATACATTCTTACATTTGGACATGTTTTGCGTAAATACGCAACGTTGTCCAACCTTGAAGGGGTTGTATCTTAAACTTAATGATATAAACTAGTTGGCTAGCTTCCGCTTGTTGATTTTGTAGGCTCGTATATCCACGTCAAACCATGACCTTTTATTGTGATTAACGCGTTCGATAGAGCCTCTGCTCAGGGCACCCACGAGGGGAGTTAGTCACTCCAGGGTACACACAGCCTTACATTTTTTAAGACACACCATTTTAATTACTAATATAAATATAAATATCATTACACATCAGTGTCATGTCCAATACACAATCTTTCTCACTTAATTCTACCCAATTTTGACATTGCCTTACTTCACAGTTAAATGAATGTCAGTGTTTGGGTTTAATTTAGGTGTCTGTTGTCTCCTATGCAGAATAGCTTTATTAGTCCAATAGGATGCCACCTCAAAAGCACACTGATTATGATCATCTGTAGTGACACTTATGCCACCTATGTGAAACTGTCCACTATGATTACCAAGGATGTACTGTATAATTCAGGGGGAGATTTGAAATGTATTTTTGCTTTACAAACGTGAGACTATGACCATGGGTGGCAGTTTGAGTTTGAAGTACAGTAGCCACTAGCTTCTGTGTAGTTACCTAACTGAGCTGTCAGTTTGATATCTGAAGGCAGATCATAAGATAAGCAGAGGAGTTCCACACCTAACTGTGCTTTAGATAAGTGGCTTTGCTGGAAGAAATCAATAAGATGAAGTATTTGCAGCTCTTACTGGAGATGTGTCATCCTTTTCACAAGGAAAAGATATCTGTCTTGATAGCCCACGTATACTTTTACATGTATGAGGATGGTATGTGTTGATATATGTGCTTCTGTCTTTGTAAAAAAACATGTAAATGAGTTTAAATCATCCTCCAAATTCAGATATAAGATCATGATATGGCTCTGACTTACATATATCTTGCCCAACAGTGAAAGTGGTTCTGTTTGAAGGTGTTTTTCACTGTAATCACAGACAGACACTGTTGTTGTTTAATGGTAATAACACCGTTTTTCTGTGGAAAGTAGGTGTGTTTAAGAGTATCATTCAGGATACATACCACACTTGAAATATAAATTGTTGTGGCAGTTAAAGGCATTTACAGTGCAAGTGGAGGCCAGACAGTCATTGACCATGTGTTGACCTAATCATCATCGAACAACTGCTAGCATTTATCTTCTTGCAGAGTAAATAAAACAGGGATTAATTATATGTGATTTAAATGTGTTTTTCACTCTTACTTAAAGTTGACCCAGGTAACTAGGCTCATGCTTGATATTACCTTAATTGAACGTTATTAAATATTGATTACTGTAATTAATGGTTCTGGAAAGAAGGCTAATTTAAAGGATTGTTGCGGAACATGCTCATTTAAATTTAAATCGTTTATAAAATAATTATTGCAGTACTAATAGCGCAATTGGCTTGGGACTAATTTGGATAAATCCATTATGCAAGGATTGAATCTAATTAAAATGTTTTCAATAGCAAACTATATACCTGTCCATTACCCCAAGGTTTACATTTACATTTTACATTTACTTACAGTAAGTACAGGGACGCTCCCCCGAGGCAAGTGGGGTGAAGTTCCTTGCCCAAGGACACAACGTTATTGGGCACGGTCGGGAATCGAACTGGCAACCTTCAGATTACTAGCCCGATTCCCTAACCACTCAGGCACCTGACTCCCTTCTGTGTTTACTTCAAAGCTTGCTCTTTCATTTCCTGTGCCCACCAAACCATTCATATTTTGTGACACCATTGACTTGGCCAAGGAAGCTTTTCACTGAGTCCTTGACTTCAGTATCTATCAGTCATTCATTTTATCTCACAGCACAAGTTTGAAATCATATTTCTGCTGTTAAACATGGATATGATTTATGACTGGGGGGGTTGTATGAAAAACCTGATGCCAGTTGATTTGGCGTGACTGAGACAACAGCCTGTAAGATGCCTCACAATTTTCAATAATGAAAACGTTTTGAAAATGTGAAAAGGCGGAAGTAAAAAACACGAGTGAAAACTAGGAGAGAATATGAATGGGTATCAGTTGTTGTGGTTTAAAATGTGTCCCTTCACAATCTCTGTGGGGGACGAAACGTGTGTGATGATGGTATATATTGTATTTGTTTTGCACAATCAAGCACAGAGGCTTCACACAGTCTGGCTGTGTTTGTGTCCTGCCAAGGATGGCTATCTTTGCCCAGCGGGGGGGACCACAGAGTGGACTCAAAGTGCTCAAGGTTCTCTGAAAAATGGATCCCCTCTCCCCCTGACAGCCCTCAGATGTCAGACCCACCGTGCGGCCAGCAGGGCTGCTACACGGAAAGCTTTTGTTGACATATTTTCAGTGGCTATCACAAGCGTTTGTGTGAAAGTTTTTTAAACATCTGCCTGCCCCAGCTCTTAAAACATCTGTCCCCCATCCCAACAATCCTCAGACGCAGCTTTACAATAACACCTTGACATGTCCTACGATGTACAGGCTGAGATTGGGTAGTACTGGGAAGGCTGACCAGGCCCCTGAAGTGCCAGAAATGTGTGAGAGTGGGTTACATGTCAGAGTTATTTGTGTGACACAGTGCAGAGGAGACTGGAGTGAGAAGGGAGGGGGGTCTCGTCTCGGGTGGGCCGATATCGGTGCTTATGTCCTCCTCACGTTCCTATATCCAAACTGAGCTTCCAACTTAATAGAAACAACATTTCATTTTGACAAATTGCTCAGCATACTTTCAGACTTTGAATGCAGATATAACTGTCACTCTCTGTCCTTGTAAACAGTTTTTGGGAAACATAAAGTGACGGACATGTTTCCTGTATTTATCTTCGCCACTCTGTGAAACGTCCGGCCTGAAATCAAATTGGACACGTTCATGTATGTTTGCCTGCAAATCAAAACATCCATTGCGCAAAGCATTTCCTCTGGGTGCATATTTAGGATAACATGTCCTCTGAAGGCTGAAATAGTAACAGTTTAGTCACTACACTTTTCCCACTGCACATCAGTTGTTTTATTTTATAATCCTCTGTTGGCTACGCTCTTTGTTTTACTAGATTGTAATCTTCACGCGACCGTTAGACAAGAGAACACATGTCTAGGAATAACATCAACCTGGCAACGATCGTGATGAGGTGTGTGCTAACAAACCGTCAACTTGGCACACAACCGCGTGCATCCTCCGCTCTCCAGAGGCAGACAGATAAGTGTTAGTCCTGTTAGCCAGGAAGAGGCCATTGAGAAACTAGAGCGCACGTGTGTCATGTCACCTCAATGTGTCTCGGCTTAGTTTTGTCTACAGCAGTTTAACGTGACAATTAGCTCAGAGTTTGCAGCTTTCCGACGCTTGATGCTCTACTTTACAGTCCGTGCTGACGGGAAGCGATCGTACCATATCATCCTCTTCTCTCTAACACAAACAGACAGACAGCAGGATCCACCTCTTCGATCATAACCGTGTGTCAAGCCAAAAACTCAGTTTTGTTGTGACTTTATATGCCTGGTTAAAATCTGTATAGGACGATAAATGAACTATTAATCCCCATCCAGTCAAGTACGCTTGGACGCCCCTATCCCACGGCCCAGCTTGCCTGCTATCCAGTCTGTTTTCCCTCCTGATTAAGAAATCTGGCTACATTCTTTCAGTATTTACCCAGCATTAGTGTCGTCCTGAAGATATAGCAATGGTATAGTCTTCTCAGGAGAGATAAGAGATTGTTATTCAGGAGCTCAGGCATGTTCTTCTGCAACACATTTAAAAGAGGATTACATTATTATCCTAATATGTTTGATTTAGTTCCAGTAATAGCAGAAATCTTCTCCAGTGTCTTTGACAAGCATATGCTCGGACCTCATGATGCTAACCATGTTTTTTTCTTGTAGCTTTAAGAATTAAGAATTGTCTTTTCCACAATATTCACATTTATACAAGTGCTGTGGAACACTACTCACTGATATTGACTTTGTCAGAAAAAAAGAAACTATTATTTTGTGGTTAGACAGAGAAGCAGAAGTTGGCCTCCTATTCACAGCACAACTCACGATCGCAGAGTTTCCTCTCCAGAATGTGCAGTCACACACTCTTTAGAAGCCCATGTCTTCTTACGTAATGCTATACAATCAATTTCAGGGTTGTCAAAAACGGTCTTTGAATTGGTCTTCTTTACACAATCCTATATTATTACGGTAAAATATTGCTGTGGACCTGTTGGGGGGAGGATGAGTCAATGGCCTCCAGGGTCACAATGTCATATTGCTGTAGAATGTGTGGAATTCTATGTTGATTGAGATTCCAGATAGCAGAGGATTCTATGTTCCAGGGTGGATGAGGGGTAGGATGGCCACTCATCCACCGAGAGCTGTGGGGATGATGTGGGGATGATGATGATGATGATTCAGGCCCAGATAAGGCACGACCGGGAGATGGGAAACAGACGAGAAGTATCTGGGCGTTCTGTTAGGGGGCATCTTGGTGGTCTGTGGCTCAGCTGGGCTGCGTGATGGTGGGGGGATTGTCCACTAGGCACACAGCCCAGTCGATCTTTCTTTGTTAGAACAACCTTTTGACAAAGTCATCTGATGGCTTATGTCCTAGGAGAAGCTCATGCTTTCGCTTCCTGATAGACAACAGGGGGTTTAGTATGCTGTGCTGGTTACTTTCTCTTTGCCTCTAAATGTGAGCTGTAGTGTGTGTGCATAGACCTACACCACACTTTGTATGTGTGGACATACTTTCGATTGTTGTGGCGCTGAACCAAGTATATGTGCAATGTTCTGTAGCGAGAGCTCTTTGAATCTATTGTGCTTGGTGAGAACAGTGTCTGGAAGAATAATGACAATGATGGTCATGTTTTGGAGACAGACGAGAGAGAGAGAGAGAGAGAGAGAGAGAGAGAGAGAGCGAGAGAAGAGAGAGAGAGAGAGAGAGAGAGCGAGAGAGAGAGCGAGAGAGAGAGAGAGAGAGAGAGAGAGCAAGAGAGAAGAGGATATGGAGAGAGATGGAGAGATGGACAGGCTGGGGGGGGGGTATAATTGTGTGTCTTGATGACCTTGATTGCATCTACTGTTGGGTATCCTGGTGGCTTTCCGAGCGGTCAGCGTTACCTCTCCCTTTCCTTCTTATGGTTTGACAGCCTGTGTATGGAGAGGTTATACAACATTTTTCTGAAAATATGAATATAGAGAAATTGTGATGTGACACGTCTATGAGGAATGACAAAAGCTCAGAAGCCACTCTGTCAAATTCCTTGTTGACACTTTGTGTGTCCGTGTCTTTGCAGGCTTGT
This sequence comes from Mallotus villosus, assembly GCA_903064625.1. Taxonomy (NCBI): domain Eukaryota; kingdom Metazoa; phylum Chordata; class Actinopteri; order Osmeriformes; family Salangidae; genus Mallotus; species Mallotus villosus. Next base: position 98,589 of record CAEFZP010003636.1, read on the forward strand.
CATTTCACACCACTTACAGTACGAAATCTATTGAATTGAATCTGTGTCTTCGTCAAAGGTAGTTGAATTCAGCAAACACACATTCCCACAGAACCTCTCCTCCTTTCAGACCAGCAGGGATTCTAAACTGTTGCAGAACACTCTACCCTTCCCAGCTGGGTTCTGAAGTGATGACAGTCATCAGTACGCAGTTATGAGTGTGCTGTTGGTACGGGGTTGTGGAAGGCATTAAGACTCAGAGGCAGGCTGATGCCAGGGGAGAGGTCTGCTAATGGCCTGGAGATGGGAGTCAGGTGGCTGAGCGGTTAGGGAATCGGGCTAGTAATCAGAAGGTTGCCGGTTCGATTTCCCCGTCATTCCCCAAATGACGTTGTGTCCTTGGGCGAGGCACTTCACCCTACTTGCCTCGGGGGGAACGTCCCTGTACTTACTGTAAGTCGCTCTGGATAAGCGCGTCTGCTGAATGACTAAATGTAAAATGCTGAGCTGGGTGGAGGGACCCTGACGATCCTGGCAGAAGCCCAACATCTGTGTAGACCACTCAGGGTACACATCCCTGGAAACCACACATCCAAGTTCAGCGTATCATCCATGAATTCATGAGGATCACTACGTTTCGTGCCCGTGAATGCGTCACAGCATCTCCACGGCATGCGTGTGTTCGTAAGGCCGCCGCCGCCGGTGGGGATATGGGGATGAGATGTGAGGTTTGAGGATGTGAAAACAAGTTCACCTCAAAAACATGTTCTGGTACCAGGGCTTTTTCCTTTGTTGTTGTGATGTTAAAGCCACTAATCCTGCCCCCCTGTGTTTAACATGGTGTCCATGGCACCGCAGTGAGATGTGCTGGGAAGCTGCCTGGTCTTGCCTGTGTAATCCTGTCTGGGAAACCATGAATAAGCAGATAGGTCTGTGTGGCAGCTGTCTGCCTAGAACTCCTTCCCTTGTCCAGAGCAGGAGGAGGGTGACTGGCTTTCCTCTCACCCCTCTCTCTGTCTGCATCTTATTTATTTTGTGTTTTCTTTGCTTTGTCCTTTGCTTTCTCCTTCTCCCTCCCTTCCTCCCTCTTTTTTTTCTCTCTCCCTCTTTTTCCCTTTTTCTTTTTACTTTCCCCCATCTATTTACCCTCTCCTCCTCCCTGCACCATCTCTCTCCCGCCCACCCCTTCTCCGCTGACCTTCTCGAGCCGCTTCGCGGTCTTACACATCTTCAGTGACCCACGGCACCACGCCAGCCAGTGTCAGCTCGAGTTTGTCAGCGGCTGTTGACACAGATGAACAGTCGTGCTCTTACTCACTGGACCTCTCTCCTCACTTCCACTTTCATCGGTATGATATCATCCATTAGCAAGGTGGAGGACTCCGGGTCAGGGCTGGGGGGTTGGGGGTCGGGGGAGATCTGGCGTCAGACATGTTGTTGACATTAATCTGTAAGGGTCTGTTCAGTCTCAGCTCGCCTGCAGAACTCTTATGTTCATCCTGAAGGGAGAAAACGTTGCCAGACTTTTATTTCGCGTTGACACAAACACAAACCCCACATCATAAATAACAATGAATGCATGTCTACACAGTTGGTTTTGTAAGGGTGAAATAGGACAAGGGTGAAAAATATGAAAAATTGTTGATAGGAACCGCTTCGTTTCCCTCACACTGCCGATCTGCCTGATTGACATGAGCTCACAGGAGACCTTGACGAGAGCGCTGCATCACAGGCAGTCTGGTTCAGTGTTTGTTTTTGCGAAATGACCAAACTTGTGTTCTGTGTGTCCCTCAGGTGTCGTCCATGCAGATGTGTGACGTGGTGCACGAGATTGAGCGGGAGAAAGAGCACTGCGAGAACAGAACCTCCGGGAATGTCACGGCAGGTCGGTTTTTCCCCCACAATGCATTACTTTCCTCTCTCGTGGTATTTATTCATGGGAGGCAATTTACAGAAAATAGGTGTGAAAACCAAGATGATGCTGGACGAGGACCCCGACAGTGTTATGACCCAAACGCACCAATCTGAAATTGCATCCCTGGTTTCGTGTCACTGTTATTGCACATGGACACCTCAGTTGTTTTATTCCGGCAGTTTCCATCCCAGTTCTGACTGTGGACAAAGGAACCCCTGTTGAGCATATTAGTCTCATCGCTCGGAAAGCTATTGTTCTGGCAGTTAACGTATTTTAGAAATCTCTTCTTTCATATGTGTTGCCTCTGTGGCACGTCAGGTCTGTGATCATACATGAGCTTTTCTGTTTCGACTCAATGAAGTGTGAAATAGGTTGTCCTTGTTGGACCGTCCTGTCACCCTGAACCAATGGAAGAAAAGGTAGGCTGGTTCTTTCATGTCTGTTAGGACTGACAGAGTGAAAACTCACGCCAATTATAGAACCCTCAGTGAACATGGCTGGTTAATTCAAATGACAGTTTACTCTCACGTTTGTAGTGAAGGCCATCCATTTCAATTCAGCATGTTGTCCTTTCATGCAGCCCAATGCTATCTATAACGCGCCAGTGATTTTCCCAGGGAAACTGATTGTTGTCACGTATATCAACAACATCTCTCAAAAAATCAAGAAAGTGAAGGATTCGAAAACTGAAAATATGTACGCTGTTTAAAACACCCACGCAATAAAAGTGAATTATTTGGCTTCTGCTGTACATCCATTTGTAAACATGTCTTTAGTTTGACAACTTTTGTAGCCATGCTTGTCATGCTCTGAAGAAACGTTCGAAATGACATCGAACGTCAGACAAGTACAATCTTATCAGCTTCCCACGGTGTACGGTCAGGTCTATGAAAGTCATAAACATTAGGAAGATTTCATCTGATGTGCAGCTGACATCCACAGAAGTCTTTGAGCTTAGTGAAAAACATACTCTATTACATGGCTCCATGGCGATGTAAATCCAATTACAAGATATGTGACCTTTCCAGTCTACTAATTTTCCTGTCCAGGAAGTAGATAAAGTTGCAGATTTATGTAAATAACGGTGATTAAGGAGATAAGGATTGTGTGGCTACTGACACAGTACAGGTTTCTGTGGTCCTCTAGAAAAAGCTACAATCCACAGGAGCATTTTAATCTTTGTTTTGGTGAATAATTTGTTGTTGAAAATAAGAGCTTTCTGTGTTGTTTATAGCATTTTGCGTACAGTGGTGGCATCCTTATAATGTCTGCTAAATGACTAAATGTAAATGTCTCAATGTAGCCTATTATGTCTTTGAAGTGGAAAGATGATTTCACAGGCCGTGCATTTTAATGTGTGAGGAAAAGATAACAGCGAAGTCTTGCATGATATTGGTTGGATGTAGAGTAAATCATTTGTAGGGGGGGGGTTGGGGATGGTTGCTGGGGATGGTTGCTGAGGTCTATTCCATTCTCTACTGCTCCAGATTCAATGGGATGACTCATGACAAACACATAGATCATTTTTCAATTCTTAGTTTAATCTTCATGCTGCCTCGACCACATTTCCATATGTCATACTTGCATATATCGGCGTTAATCATAATGTATGGCAGGCTGGGCTATCTCAGCTATGAAGAGGATTCTTAGCTCTGAATTTAGTGTTGACAAGTTTTCAGTGACCTTCTAAGTTCAGGAGATCAGGAAACGTAACTTATTTAAAATTTGACAAGTTTCTTCATGTTCACTGCTACTTGTTTCGCTTGTTAATTTATTTGTTGAAAGTGTTAAAGCGGGCCAATTTATTTGTTCAACATTTCCATGTTGAAGTACCTGAAATAAACCTGTCTTAATGAAACTGTTTAACATTCTCCCTTTGGCACCATTTAAATTAGCATTTTAATTGATACGACCTAGTTGGCCAAAAGCTGTATTACTGACAAACAGAAACATGCACTCTGGGATTAGGAAGCAGATTTAAAGCATCGGTTTAGTGTTAATATGCTATGCTGCACACCTTCATAGCTTAATAACATTCAGACTTACGACTTTGTGTCAGAAGCATAAGTGGGACAGATATTATTTTACAGGTAATGTGTTTTTGAAAGAGGTATGGTGCTCTACTTAAAAGGATTATTCAATTTAACATTTATTGACATAGACTACATACCTAGGAAACTCACAAATGATTGCATCTGGAAGAATTGTGTATGCCTCCAAATAGACATCTAAACAGACAGTACTTCAGTACTTGTTGGAGATGGTGTTGAATGATAGCGGTAGAAGATATCCGTGTTGCGCTGGTCGTGACATGAATCTGCTCTGGCTGATTGATGATTATTTGTAAAACAGGATGTTGATCTTGATGTTAAGTGTAAACCTGTGAATCTTGGTATTTCCAATGATTTTGAACAAAAATAACAACTACTTGTTATACCTCAGCAAGCAAGACAGCCATTTTGAAAGATTTTACAATTTATTGATGTCTGTATCGATCTTTTTTCTTTGCAGGTTGCCAAGGAATGTGGGACTCGATCGCCTGTTGGCCATCAGCCAAGTTGGGAGAGGTGGTCACAATATTCTGCCCTACTTACTTCAGTTACTTTAGTGATCAGCATAAAGGTAAAGGTAAAACGTTTTGTTCAGCACTTGACACAGTCCATTAACCTTAAAGTAGGTTAAGGCAGTGGTTCTCAACCCTGGTCCTCAGGGAGCCCCTGTCCTGCGTGTTTTAGCTCCAACTTGGCTCCAACACACCTGATTCAAATGCATGTTCGTTACCAGGCTTCTACAGAGCTAGATAACGAGCCATTTATTTGAATCAGGTGTGTTGGAGCAGTAAAACATCTAAAACATGCAGGACAGGGGTTCCCTGAGGACCAGGGTTGAGAACCACTGGGTTAAGTTACGCTAACTGCAAGTAGCTTTGTGGCAAAAGAAGTATGTAAACGTGATGCAAGTTGTTGTATTGGGCTCTTAAAGATAGACAAGTAACGAATCGACACAGCGTCAAATACAGGTCTAGGTGTGAAGTGATTTTAAACGTTGTCACCTTGAGTATTTTCAGCTCTCACAGAAGAAAAACTGTGTCATCTCATAAAACAATCATAGACAACGGTTGCAGGCTTCTGAGGTCCTGTAGTGGTCACAGTTTTGGTAGCAGCATTTTGTCCCTTCAGGACAGAAGACAACAGAACAGACTTCTATCAAAACTGTAGCTGGTTGGTATTATTATCACTGAGAGAAAAGAGATAGTGAAAAGAAAATCCTTTGAAACAGATAGTGTTTTTTAGTTGAAATACAGTACCAGTCAAAAGTTTGGACACATAATGTGTCCAGGTACTGTATATCAGCAATATACACTCTAAACTGTTCAAAGGTGGGGGTTAGGGAACGTTCTGATGGGGAAAGAGACAGATAAAGGTAGATATTATGTAATGTGAATATTTAAGATACTTACCCCTGTGTCATTCTGTTGGTAGCGTAACAGATGGATTAGCAATCTTAGATTCTTGGTTTAGGAACAACACACTTTCAGTGAATTATTGAGGGATGATCTTATTGTATATCCTCCTGTGAGTACTCATACCAGCCCTGCTTTGCATAAATAATCCGGTCTGAATGCTGGTGTATTTATGTCTAACTTGGCTTCAAAGACCAATTGTCATGTCTTAAATGTGGAGATAAAACTGTTTTAAGGATCATGTCCGTTAAATGTCCTGTTTTGGCAGAATATGGGACATAAATCAAATTAAAGGTGTTGCATTTCACAGCCAAAGATTTCTTTTGTGAATAACATGCTTAGCCTATATACTGCACCTAGAAAATGAACTAACTATACTATAGGCCTACACACCTATGAAACAGTTGTCATCCATTTTGCGACTGTTTCCAAGGTAGTTTGTAAAATTGTTTGAAAAATTTTATTTTAAATGGATAACACAAAATCCAAGAAACATTAAGCCAAGGCAGTACACTATAAATCATTTATGTATCCCCCCTCCAGCGTGGCCCCAATTATGAGGTGTGCGTATGCTAAGCTACGTATGCTAAGCTATGCTAAACTGCGTATGCTAAACTGTGTATGCTAAACTACGTTACGTATGCTAAGCAATGCTAAACTGCGTATGCTAAAATGCGTATGCTAAGATGCGTATGCTAAACAGTGTATGCTAAGCTGTATGCTAACACAGAAACTCTACCACAAAGGAGGTGTCCAGATGGCACTCATAGTCATTATCACATCCCAGTTAAACGGTGTGATTGGTTCACAAGAAAGCATCAAGAGTGCCCCGGAATGCATTCCAAACCCCCTCATGATGCTGTGTGGAGCCAAAGTGTCAGGTTTAAAAGCTAAAATAGGACTCTGCATTTTTTAAGGGTTTAAATGATGCTTTCACGGGAGTGGGCGTTCTAAAAGCTGCCAGAGGCGAGGGAGGCCCTCACGATATGTGGGCCAGAGCATCTATGAGTTAAAACATTCCTTTAAAACGAAAAAAATGACAGTTTGCTGTCTCATACTGAAATGAATAGACGATATTCCATTTCTGTTTGTAGTCGATCACTGTTGGTTAAATTGGTTTTCCCTGATGAGTTTATATTTATTCGAATGAAGATAACATTTTTGGAGCAAAGAAAAGTAATCAGACAGCTCGATTGTGGAGATTTGCAGCAAAGACTTACAATTAACTTTTCACTCTTTGGCATATTCTCTTGATTGGAAATTGAATGAGAATCCTGTCGCTTGAGATTGAAATGTATTTCCCACATGAATCAGCATTCAAACACTCAGAAACCCCCTGCAGTAAGAAGTGAGAGCGCTAATACAATAGTAAGAAATTACTGCCACGGTCAATGTTAGATACACATCCATTGATGCACCCAAATCATATTAAGTGTGTGTAAACTGTGTTTTCATCTATAGTCTGTGAAACATTACACACCTTCGACCTGCTTTTAGTCTCCTTTTGTGAGACGATAGCTCAGCAAAGTATTCTAATCTCCATCGTAGATCATAAACAATTACACGTCTTTTACATCTCACACAAGTTAAATAGAGGCTCCGAACTTTGCTATATTGAATCATTTGCGTTCACAGTAATGTGATTCCCTGTAATGCAGTCTGTCTCAGTCCTCTTTCCCTCACCGACCAGGAGAGAGAAGGTGGTAAGATCTGGGAAAACCCTCCACCTCTGCACTGGAACATTTAGTCATTTAGCAGACGCTCTTATCCAGAGCGACTTACAGTAAGTACAGGGACATTCCCCCCGAGGCAAGTAGGGTGGGGTTGCTCAAGGACACAATGTCATTTGACATAGCCGGGAATCGAACCGGTAACCTTCTGATTACTAGCCCGATTCCCTAACCACTCAGCCACCTGACTCCCCTTGGGCAGGTGTTGTCACAGCCTGTCGGAGTGTTCCACAGTTCCACAGTCGTGACAGATGACATCTCTGCTTCAGTTGTTCTCTGTGGGATTCTGTGTCTCCGGGAGACAGTCTCTACACAGATCCTGGCACCGAACCCGTTTATCAGCAAGACTGATACTCCAGTCTGGGGGATTCTCCCTCTCAGGAACGCAGTTCTGGCAGTGTATTATTGACACTCGATAATGTGGTGGTAGGTGGGAAAATCTCACACTTAGATGTTGAAATGAAATGGTTGTTTTAAAGTGATCAATCAGAAGGACTGTTGAACCGTTTTAAGGTATTTGGCTGGAGAGCACTATCTGGTAGATGGAGTCATGCCTAAGTGATTCCTCATAGCTTGACTGATTCAGACAGACTTCACACTCGCTCAGAACCCAGTGGTGCAGAGTATTGCCAGAGTCCAGTTAAGTTTTCTGTCCTTTTAGAGGTCTGTCGAGGGTTGAAGAAATCCAATAGGAAATGTACCCGTCTCTACCGTCCTTGATTTAAACGGAATAACTTTAGTTTTGTCAAAACTACAGGAAACATGTACAAAAGGACAATGCCAGCCACAGCTAAGGATAAGTTTAGTGTGGCCCCCAAACCTGCTGCCACACACAGCAGGCAGTTTGACGTTCTTTTCAGAAACGCCATGCCGACTGGAAACTATTTCAGGGCCTCTCTCTTTCACACTTCACGGTGCCGTGGCTGGATCGACCGGGTGGAGCGACCTTAGCGCTGTTGCCGACGGCAGCGGCTCCCCGAGACAGACAGACAGGAGACTGCAGACTGCTCAGGCTCTGGAGCCCTGTTCCACACCACTGGAGCGGACGTCCACACCCGTCCACACGTGGCCACGCTCAGACCTCACACTCTCACACCCAACACACACACACACACACTCACCCAACACACACACACACACTCACCCAACACACACACACTCACCCAACACACACACACACTCCACCCAACACACAACACACACACACTCACCCAACACACACACACACACACTCACCCAACACACACACACACACTCACCCAACACACACACCACACACACACACACTCACCCAACACACACACACACACACACACTCACCCAACACACACACACACACTCACACAACACACACATACTCACCCAACACACACACACTCGCCCAACACACACACACTCGCCCAACACACACACACTCACCCAACACACACACATACTCGCCCAACACACACACACATTCACTCATAGACACGCAGACACATATTCATTCGTAGGCTCACACATACGGATGCACGCACATATTTACACATTCACCCGTAGATGCACGTGCACACACACATTCACTCGTAGATGCACACAGCTACAAGATATAGACTTGTACAATGGCGACTAGACACCCTCTCACAAGCACAAGCACATGCACGCACACACACACACACCCTTGTTACGTGACCTGATTTTGCAAGATGTTCTTCAAAGCTTTGTGAAGGGAAGAAAGTATCTTTCCTGTGTGCAACAAAAGACAACAATCTCTCTGACCTAAAACTTTATTTTTTAGCTCATTAAAAGTTACTGCAAGATAGTTTAAACTGTATTGGAATGATCATCCATCACATTTTCTGTCAAGTTGCACCAAAGATTGTGTGCAAATTAAATAATAATACTTAATAATAGGAAGGGAAGATGCATCTTTAGCTATCATGTGTCTGACCTCATCTTAGATATGGATCTTCCTGACCAAGAAAATAAATTACTTGTGGAGCCGCAAGGGGGAAAAAAGTTAACTTTTTGTCGTAGAGAATATTGCTTGACTGGTATTTACCCAGATGTCCTTCAGATTCTCTTGATAGATTACCTCGTTCCACCAGAGCTTCTTGAAGCTTAATAATGAGCCACACTGCTTCCTTGGAAATCAGTAAGCTTTCACAAGTATGCTATTTCCATTTAAAGGATATCCGTGAGCGGCTAGGTTCAAGAATTTAGGTGATTCACTGGAGGTTGAGAGAGGAGGATTATAGAATGAGTCACAGGTTGGATGAGGTTGGTCATTTAAACCAAGGAGACTCACAGGATTCTAGCGGGAAAATGTTTTACCTTTCTTTCATCACTTCCTACTGTAGTGTAGCCCCCAGAGGAACAGCAACACCATGTCAACCAATACCTATTCCATATCAATAGGACTAGATGATGAAAGGGTTGCATGCCACTAAAAACAAGATTGTTATATTTCCCTTTCAAAGGTTTTTGCTCTGGGATGTCAGGCTGAACCGTCATTAGACAGACCGTGTTTCAGCCGGGCAAGGAGAGGCGGCTGCTTGTCCTGTTGCGAGTGATGTGGGTTTGTTGAGACAGCAACGGGGTTTGTAGTTGAAACAAAGCACAGGTATGTAGTCAGCCTGATGGTTTCCACTCCACACCTTTGAACCTGTGAGGTGGCAGAGGTGGTTAGTGTTCAGTGGAGAGTGTACGCATTCTGCTCATACCACATATATCTTATGTCATACTGTATATACCCTATTTATCTATATTTATATTACCATTTGCACATACTCTGCACTCTTCTACTTTGCACTTCTGGTTAGATGCTAACTGCATTTCGTTGCCTCAGTACCTGTACTATAATCTAATTACGCCAATGCGTTTGCACAGCTGAAACCATCTTAAACCCTTTCTCTATGTAGGGGGGGTGAATCCCTGTTGTGATGCCAGTTGAAATCGCACATCTCTGCCCACTGTTGTTCTTGGTTCTCTTCTACATTTATTAATTTAGCTTTTTATCCAAAGCGACTTCCAAGAGAGAGCTTTACAAAAGTGCATAGGTCACTGATCGTAACACCAAGATAGCCCCAAACATTGCGGGTAGCCAAACTTGAAGCATACATTGTGAAAAAACTAAATAAGTACCAAAGGAAAGAACCATAACAGCATGTAGTTAAACAAGTTACAATTAAATAAACAACATGAACCTCAAAAAGTCTAAAGTTCTAAAAGTGGATGTCAGTTGGGTTTGAAAAGGTTGCACCATCTGCTGTCGCTTGGTAACGGATAAACCAGTAGGAGGTCCTGAAGTAGGAGTTGGAGTGAAGATAAGATCTAGATTGGCTGAGGGACAGTTCTGTGGGCGTATGTAAAGCCCTCTGTAACATGTCTTGTAAAAAGGGCTATACAAATAAATGTTTATTTTATTTTATTTGAAGATAACAGAACTTTGGCCTCTTTGCATCTGACTATCTACCCTTATACTGGGCTGTGTGGATCTTACTGTGCCTGTCAAGTGAGAAGGCTATATTTCTGTCAGTTTGTTTATATAAAAAATTGGGAGAATTTACTAAATATTGGCTTATTGAAGTCAGCCTAGGCTCCCGGCCCTGCTAATGCTAGGGGGTGCTATGCAACCGGACGCCTTGACAACAGGCACCTATAGATTTATATAGATTTGTTCAGCAAATGCGACAGCTGCATGAGAATGGACAGATTATGCTATTAAGATTGATAACGTGCTGTTGAATGTCTGGGATTAGTAGGGTGCTATGCTCCAAATGGTCTCTGTGGCATTTTGACAGCTAGTTTGTCCCAGAAAAATGGCTTTGGAGGGTGCAGTTATTGAGGAGGAATAGGTGTGTGCTTCTGCATGAAAATGTGGAAGTATATGAGGGAGTTCGACAGCTGCACACAACGAGGGTACTGTTGGTCTAAAAGCAAACACTGTCATAAGCAAAACCAAGAGGCCGTAAGCAAATATGGTGCACAGGTCTGTCAAATCCTACAGGCTTATATCTTCTGTCATGTTTACCATCTAATGTTTACCAAACACTACTTATATAATTATTAACTATAAACAAAAAGCATCAGGGGGTTTGACTTCCTGAATTGTAGTCTTGGTTTGGTTCTTACTAATGCCTTGTGTTGCTAAGGCCTATTTTTTTCAACTACAGTCCATGGTGGATGCTAGTACCTACGGTCCAGAGCACTTGTAATGTCGGATATCTTTTTCAGGCTGATGATATTGCCGTAGGATATACAGAAAGTAAATTGGATTTTTGGGGTGTTGACAGTCTAAAAAACCCTCAGATGGTTTTCGTCCCAAATGACTCATACCTGTCAGCACCCTTTCATACACTTCAGATTATTATTCATCATTGATGGATCTCTAAGCCTTCTTTGGTTGGTTTTGATGGCAATCTATTTGTCAGATTCAATTAAATCTTTGTCGTTTTTTTGCGGTCGAAACAAGATAGGTGTGTATTGGTGTGTTTGTGTGTGTGTGTGTGTGTCTGTGTGTGTGTGTGATTGCATGCATCCTCAGAAACTGCTACTTAAATTAGATGTATTTTGGTTTAGCCACCCGGACCATATTGACAGGAACCATCTTGTCTAAATTTAACACAGGAAACAACACCAGGTGAACGTTGATTTATTTGACACTCCTGTTTTAGCGCAGTCCCAATAAACAAGTTGATTTAACGTTGCTTTTCTTCAACCCATGTTTCCTGTGGTGCCCATCATGAAGGTGATCTATCACACTGAAGTGGGAAACCCAGGGAATTACTGCTAACTGATTTAGTCTCACGTTTTTTCTGGTTTTTCTCATGTTGCCGTCAGTTGTACTATGCAGAGATCGATCTTGTTTTATTCATACATCATTTAACTGTCAGGGTACAGAGTTTGTATTCAGCCCAGCAGTCAGCACTTCATGAGTGTCCAGAGGCATGGACAGGCATGGGGTCAGATGGCTGAGCGGTTAGGGAATCGGGCTATTAATCAGAAGGTTGCCGGTTCGGTTCCCGGAGTGCCATATGACGTTGTGTCCTTGTGCAAGGCACTTCACCCTACTTGACCCGTGGAGAATGTCCCTGTTACTATAAGTCGCTCTGGATAAGAGCGTCTGCTAAATGACTAAATGCATGTGGTGGGAGACTAGGGATGGGCGGTTTTCTGGGGACAAGAGACATGCAACACAGTGCCTGTAGGGTCATTTTACATCAAGGGACTGTGCTAAATAGCTCAATTGATTGCAGATTCTCTGCAGTTCATTTGAAAAAACGAATGGCTTGCTAACCACACTCGAGATGCAATTAAAATGTGTAATTTAAAAAAAAATTAAAACTTTCTGAATTTACTCATTTGGTTGGTTTCAACCAAAGTTTTTTTCAAAGCGGCCCACATTAGAGTGATTTACTCGAGGCAGCAAAGTGTCCAATTCTGACAATGGCGCCTTGTTCCTTCATGCTTTGCTTCACCCATCCCGTTAGAAATGAACTCGCGTTATAATTGATGTCTTCTGCCTCCTCCATACAGCACTGCATGTGCCGTAGAGCCTGATTCTGCGTTGGTGTGATGCACGAGGACAGGGGAACAGCTTTGAGTTCTGTGACTAGAGGACAGAACAGAGAATCTCACCATCTTTAATTGGCCCTGGAACTTTCTCATGTTTAGCGATGAGCCTCCAGCAGAGAAGTTGTATCCTGAGACACACTCTCACTATTCTCTTCTGCCTTCATCCATAGTGTTGGAGCTAGAAGACAATAGATAAGGGAGGACAGATAGATAAATGTAGACTTAAATGTAAATAGAAATAGACATTTCTTTATTTTCAGGTTAATCTAAATTGTGGTCTGTAAGTAGCCATACAGTGATAGAGGTTTTACAGATTTACTGACCTTTTCCAATAACTTCAAATTCACAAATTTGTATTTTTTTCACAACAATTACAAAAGAAAGAAGCCTGTTTACTTTAACTAAATGCACGACCTTCATGTCTCCATCGGTGATCTATAAAAGGCACCGACCAGATGGTTAGTATTGAATAGGAAATATTCTTACCATCTCTTAGTACAGGGCTAAAAGTATTGCCATGGTTTGTCATTGATTTATGCGTTGTACAGCGGCCTTCAGTCTAAAGCTCTGTGAGTGATTGTGAGTGCCTCTTCATTGCTGAGTTCCATCCAGGCACCAGTTCAGACAGAGAGAAATGCACCTAAACAACACGCCTTACAAAAACGCCTCTGATGCATTTGATATGCGTTCCTCCAAGATGCCAACCATCCCCAGAGGGGATCGATCGTTCCCAGCAGTGGCCCCTAGGTTGTGGAATGCCTTGCCTCCCTTCCTACGGTGTGCAACTTCTGTCAAAGCTTTTAAAAAGCAACTTAAGACTTTGCTATTCAAGCAGGCTTTTAGTTAGTTGAGGGGTTTTTATGGTTGTCTGTCATGTTTCTATTTCTATTTTAATGTTCTGTATTCTTTATTTGTAGTGTTATATTGCATTTTGTTGTGAAGCACTTTGTGATTTTATCTGTGAGAGGTGCTATACAAATAAACTTGACTTACTTACTTACTTACTCCCTACCTACACGCAGCACACAACAGCCTTCAATCACAGGCCACATGGCAACATGACTCACTGACTCACTGGCTCACTGACGACTCCTGACACAGGTGTTGGCTATGGTGATGGCACTCACATTCACACGCTACACTGGGGTCGTGCCAATTCGAGAGAATAGATAAGCCTTGTTGAATCAACAGCGATACCTGTGATTTATTTTATTGCTGGACGTTGAAGTCTATACTAAAGTCTATAATGGGATGATTGATTGAGAGTCATCATTATTGCAGAGTCCTCATCATGTACTGTACATGGTTGATAGGAAGATACATTTACATTTAGTCATTTAGCAGACGCTCTTATCCAGACCGACTTACAGTAAGTACAGGGACATTCTCCCCGAGGCAAGTAGGGTGAAGTGCCTTGCCCAAAGACACAACCTCATGTTGCATGACTGGGCATCGAACCGGCAACCTTCTGATTAACAGCCCGATTCCCCAACTGCTCAGATACAAACCTTAGCTGGAGTGACAATCTGACTGTTGGAGGTCTGAATGGAGACGGGGGTTTGGGCCTGGGCTGAAGGGAGGAGTGTGTGAAAGGCAGCTCTGGACCTTAACTTTCCTCCCTCTGTCCTCCCCAGTGAATCTGTCTAAGACCTGCACCACAGATGGCTGGACAGAGATGCACCCCATCGACATTGCTCTGAACTGTGGGTACAACATGAACAACACGGGCGATGACGTGAGTATGCTGCCTCCACTGCCTCCACTGCCTTCCTTTTACCCAGACGGACTCAGGGTACTGATACACACGTCTCTTCAAGGACAGCAGGGGTCCGTTTCCCTAGTCAGTGAAATGAGATAGCCGTATGCAAAGACACAAGTATCACTGTTTCTCAGTGGGTAATTTGTCCAATGTGAGTAAAACTACCTTAAATATGGCTGCCTTTTTCCTCAGTTCTCAGAGACTTCCAACCAAACACTTCCTCTTGTTTCAGCTACCATTATTGACTTAATGATTCAACTGTGCAGGTCACAGGGTTGAATGTAATGTTTCTATTTACTTTTCATGTGTGGCATTTAGAAAATTGCTTCCAAAGCCAGTGCAGAAGGTAATTGTCTGAACACGAGATTTGTATATTGTAACAGTCTTTGCAAATAGAATGACTATAAAACAGGAATTATTTCAAAACTGATGGTATGGACCTCTTTACAGATGTCAACATGCATTTGAACTAGAGGCCAAATTACTGAATATTTACACAGAAAGAATTCACTTAGTTTGAGCTATTGGTGATTAAGTGCTGATGAAATATTCATGACTTCAACAAGGGCATCAAACAGCCTCAGAATGACCTGAAATGCCAAGCCTACCAGACTGTCAGCCCACATCTGTTTACTGAAGCAAATCCCTTCTGATTCAGATGGACAAGACAGAGTCTCTTTTTCATCATTCCGTTTCCAACATTCCGTCTTTGCGATGGAAGTTCTATTTTTCCGGACCTGTCCCAATGAATTAATGCATGCTTGTTGTTTTGTGTGTATAGAGAGAGACATAGAGAGAGAGAGACATAGAGAGAGAGAGACAGAGAGATACATAGAGAGAGAGAGAGAGAGAGAGAGAGCTTGTTGTTTTGTGTGTATACGTTCTGAAGCCTGAGAGGCTTTGCATACTGTATGAGGCAGCTAATCTGCCAGGCGGTTTACAACACGGCTAGCTAGCTGAAGATTGAACGAGCGCTACGGGGTGGTAAGAGCTTTCTCAGTTGGGCACTCTCATCCCCAAAGTCACCCACTACACCTCATTAGCATGCTAGGGCAGAGTCCACAGGGATCTTCCTGGACTTTTAAAAGGAATTTGATGTCGAGCTCTGCCTCCCAGTCTGTACCTCAAGTTGAAGACGCTGCTCTTCCTCTTGAGCCAAGCGTCCAAAACGTTGTGGAAGTAAAACGGGTCAGTCTGGTGAGTGGAGAGAGAGTCATGGAGAGAGAGACATAGAGAGAGAGATACTTAGAGAGAGAGAGATACATAGAGAGAGAGACATAGAGAGAGAGATACATAGAGAGAGAGAGACATATAGAGAGAGAGATACATAGAGAGAGAGAGAGAGAGAGAGAGAGAGAGAGCGAGAGAGAGAGAGTAACTTGAGACAAGAAGTAGGACTCAGGAATAGATCGCAGAAAGAGGAACGATGGAAAAGAAGGTCAGAGAGCTTGTGTTTATTGCGAATCCAGAAAAGAACACATGATAAGAAACATCAGCTGATGAAGCAGGTGGATGAACACAAAGTCAGTTCTTGTGTTATACTTGATCCTGATTGGTCCTAGTCTAAACCCAGAATGGGGAACACACATAGGGGAAATTAAGGAATACCTACAAGACAATGCAATACAATAATCCATATCAAAGAATAATAGTAGTGTAAAAATAACAAAGGGAATTCAAATGTGATGTATTAATAAGGTAATAGAAGGTGAGACTTGAACTACCCATAAGGATTAACGTTACCCGACGTTAAAGCATTTATTTCTCCCGAACGTCCAAAGGCATAGATGGTGATAAAATAAGGAGGTTCTGCGGGGACAAAACAACATCAGGTAGAGTGAATGGATTGACGGGTCCTGAGCCAGGGTAGAAGGCTGGGGAACTGCCTTAAGGTGTTCAGCCTCGGAGAAATGGAAGAACTTGGAGAAAGGCAGCTATTGTTCATGGTAAATCCTTTGAAGTTCGATAAATGAAAAAGATCGACCTTGTTGTGATTCATGTACATGCACTCCTCGGTTCCGTCTAGAGTAAAACTGTGAATCAAGCTGCTGTGATCTGATGCCAATCCCGTTCTGTATGCTTGTGTCTTTCTGTGGCCCTGAGAGAGATACTAAGAGAACAATACGGGAGACAGATTCATGCATACCCCTAAACTTCTTTTGACCTCCTCTTAGTCTTCTTGCTTTGAGACAAAGATCAATACAATCTAATTAGCGTGTGTGACCGAAAACAATCGATCCGCACTTATGTTAAAACAGGCTTTAAAAAAATCATGATTTCTTTGTAGTTTATTTTGTTTTATGTTTGTTTGAAGGCACACTTAATGTAACATGTTTATTATTTCAGGTTATATATCATACAAATATCAATCCAATTCACAAATCCAATGTGATTTCGATATTTAAAATTCTTGAGTTGTATAACCTATTGCTGTGTTTTTTTCCGCAGGGAAAATTCTTCTCGCAAGTGAAGATTGGTTATACTATTGGCCACAGTGTTTCTCTAATCTCCCTCATCACAGCTATCATCATACTGTGTATATTCAGGTAAGTCTGTCACACCTCCTAGTGCCAGGAAACCCATTTGAAAATAACACAATTATTTTCTTTGTAAACATACGTTAAAAAGATCCAGCTTTCAGTTACCAGCAAAGCCATCGTTACGGAAAAACACCAGTGATCTTATTTACTCCCTGGTAAAACCTTAATGAATAGCCCAGGGCTGGCTTGAGCACCTCTCCCCTCTCCGTCCTTTACGCTTCATTGATGCTTCACTTCAAACAGGATTTGTTTTTACTGAATTAATCGGATTCAACAACTTATTTAAGGGCTGCATCAGCTTCTAATGGAGACAGCTGTAGACAGCCTGGGGTGTCCCCGGGGAAAGTGTTCTGTTGTTCTAATAGCACCACCTCTAGAGTGGTCCTCTTCAACAAAGATCGTTGATATGAGGAGAAGAGCTTACTTCAAGACATGAGGGGCCCCAGATATTGGAATAGAGATAATAATAATAATAATAATAATAATAATAAGATAGGTCGCTTGTAAAGCATTTGACTGAAGTTTGTCCTGTGTGTCCCTATTGGATAAGTCTGTGTTATTATACATCACATTATGGTGTGAATGTGAGTTAGCCATTTATATATCTTTTTTACTTTATTATTCTTGACCGGGTCATCTGAAGTGGCCATGTTCTTATCTGAATGTTTAATATTAGTCTTTTCAGTACTTAATATGCACTTCCTTTTTTAAAGAGGGCTCTTTAAAATTATTCAGATGGTTTCATATATATATTTCTTTATTTTTCTTCTCCTGGAGGTCTGACTAAATGAACAGATATTGCACTTGCTTGACACCTACATGATTAATTGAAGACTTCACAAAAATAATTACATTCTAATATCAAGGATGACTGCACTGTAGACGTACTCTACAGTCAGTGACTTTGGAAGACTTAGGCCCACTGAAAATGGACTCTTATTTCACACCAAATAGCAATGAACTGCCATCCTATGTGGCACTAAGTAATAACTCTCTATAGACAAGACCTGTCCTGTCGTCATAGTTACAAACTGTAATTTATCATGTGCTTAATACGTAAATATTTGACTGTAACATTTTCCAAACTCTTTTATAAACTCTTTAGGAAAAGTAAATGGAACAGCAGTTTAAATATTTAATCAAATATGACTTTTACGATCCTTAAAGGTCTTTGAAGGTCCTTAAATGTGTTTATACATGCTAAAATGCCGTAGCCAATTGAACCCATTTGGTCCTCACATTTATAGCCATGGTTACATTATAGTCATGGTTACGTCCTCACTGTATGCCGTGTGAGAGTGTCTGGTATCGGGTTTCCTTCTCTTTGTTGAGACACTCAAACCCTGCTTCAGCCAGGACATACAATGGACAACCGGGAGCATAGGGGGAAACTGTAAAGTTATTAATACACACCAAGCATTGTTTATAAAACACTTTACCATAAGGGCACTGGGAGGGGTTAGAAGAAGGAGAATAGAAGGGGGAGGAGTCTCGCCCGCTCTTAAAGGGGATGGAGTCTCGCCTGCTCTTAAAGGGGATGGAGTCTCGTCTGCTCTTAAAGGGGATGGAGTCTCGCCCGCTCTTAAAGGGGATGGAGTCTCGTCTGCTCTTAAAGGGGGAGGAGTCTCGTCCGCTCTTAAAGGGGATGGAGTCTCGCCCGCTCTTAAAGGGGATGTAGTCTCGTCTGCTCTTAAAGGGGATGGAGTCTCGTCTGCTCTTAAAGGGGATGGAGTCTCGCCTGTTTTTAAAGGAGATGGAGTCTCGCCTGCTCTTAAAGGGGATGGAGTCTCGTCTGCTCTTAAAGGGGGATGGAGTCTCGCCTGTTTTTAAAGGGATATGGAGTCTCGCCTGCTCTTAAAGGGGATGGAGTCTCGCCTGCTCTTAAAGGGGGTGGAGTCTCGCCTGCTCTTAAAGGGGGTGGAGTCTCGCCCTCTCTTAAAGGGGGTAGAGTCTCGCCTGCTCTTAAAGGGGATGGAATCTCGCCCTCTCTTAAAGGGGATGGAGTCTCGCCTGCTCTTAAAGGGGATGGAGTCTCGCCTGTTTTTAAAGGGGATGGAGTCTCGCCTGTTTTTAAAGGGGGTGGAGTCTCGTCTGCTCTTAAAGGGGGTGGAGTCTCGTCTGCTCTTAAAGGGGGTGGAGTCTCGTCTGCTCTTAAAGGGGGTGGAGTCTCGTCTGCTCTTAAAGGGGGTGGAGTCTCGTCTGCTCTTAAAGGGGATGGAGTCTCGCCTGCTCTTAAAGGGGGTGGAGTCTCGTCTGCTCTTAAAGGGGATGGAGTCTCGTCTGCTCTTAAAGGGGGTGGAGTCTCGCCCGCTCTTAAAGGATGACACAGGTGATGAGTCAAAGCAGGTTCCAGCTTTCAGTAAGACAACCTTTACAACAGAAGCAAAACATCTCGAGTCGAACACCATCCATACTGACATGCGGTGGATTAACTAAACACTCAGCCTTTTGATACTCTTTCATGGTCTGACGTCCAGGACAGAATGGTGTCAGAGTGACATCGGTCCCAGACAGCTCTTATGCAATGCCCACTTTAGATTCCAATACTTGAAATAAATGGATGTTTAACTAAACCTGGCGAAGCTTTTCACACTTTAAGTAATATGGAGAAAAAAAGATCTGAAGGTCTAAAACTTGTTGAAAGAGTGTTGACTTAATAGGACAAAGTAGTTTACCCTTGGCTGCCTATATCGCTGATGTCAGGCACAGTAATCACTTATGGCTGAGCAAAGGCCATACTCAGTCCTGACTGACAGCCAGGCTTGTACATCCTGCTCTGCCCATAAAACGAGTGTTTAAACAAGTCAAGCATCAAACTCTGCGTTTACACCCCTCCATTGCGAAACACACACCTGTTCACATAGCCATACTCTCACGCACACACACACACATTTACACACACTGAGTAAACATGTGGCGCTCTATAAAGCTGAACACTTCAGAAAGCTGGAGGCCTCTTGAATACACAGGATGAGGATGTTGGTAATGGAACGTATGATGTAACCTGACCTGACACTTGTGTGTATACTGTATATATGTAGACGCCAGGCTGCCTTGTCACTGAAGTAACAACTACATACTGTATACTGTACAAAGCACTAAGCTGTATACTGTACAAAGCACTAAGCGTTTCACAGTCTTGAGAAAATCCAGTCAGGATGGTGAAAACATATGTTAAAAAAAAAGAAGAAATTTCACTCCATGTTGGAATATCTCGACTAGTTTTAGATTAGCCTTGTTGAAATTCTTGGCCTTATTGCTATTTTTCTGTAGGGTGTGAGAATTCTCAGGGCTCCTTATCCATCTATAATAGTACAAAGGGAGCAAAGAGTTCAATTAGGCTTCAATTCACGCTGCGATTAGTGTCCACTTAGTGCTCATTAATTCCAAGGGCAGAGGTTGATTAGTGTGAAAAGCCTTTCATCAAGCTGTGTTGTGTAAACAATCTACGTGGTGTTTTTGTGTGTGTGTGCGTGCGTGCGTGACCCCCAGGAAGCTGCACTGCACCAGGAACTACATCCATATGCATCTCTTCGTGTCGTTCATCCTGAAAGCCATCGCCGTTTTCATCAAGGACGTCGTCCTCTATGAAGTCGGAGAGGTTGACAACTGTTCCCCTGGTTCCGTAAGTGTGTGCGTGTGTTGTCGATTCATGAGTCTTGTGTTTTGGGATTCTGAAGTGTGTGCGTGTGTGTGTTGTCGATTCATGAGTCTGTGTTTTGGGGATTGTGAAGTGTGTGTGTGTGCGCCTGTCTTTGTGGATGTGGAGAGGGTGAAAGGGTCACCCAGTTGGAAGATGAGTTTGATGTAGAGTTTCATCACAAGAGCGTAGCAGTGCATAACAAGGCCCCAGTCCTCCAATTAACACACACACAGGGTCGTCTGAGTAACAACCCCCATTAGAGTGCTTAATCAGATCCTTGGAAGTCCTGTATAAAACCTCTTGCTCTGAAACTTCTTATCAGTGTTTCCCCAGCACTTTAATATCAGACAAGATTCCAATTTTGTACGTTGTATTTTGGGTAGTGATTTTAAGATCGGTTTGTAGTATCGGCTGGTCTTTGGTCACTGTCTAGTTATTTGTGCCAGGCTTTTCTGAAACACTCACTATCTGGTGAAACTCACCTAAAGTAATTATTGGTAGACTAGTATGACATTTTGGTTCTGCTAACTTCTAGGTTACTTTATTGTATGTTACATTTAAAGGCTAGGGTCACTACTGAACACAGCGGAACAAAATGTAGATAAACACACTCCCTCTCCACTTACAGCTCTTTCAACATCCCTCCAGTGTTCGAACACTCCATCACTGACACGTTAATACGTATCCAGTTCAGAAGGTTAAAGGTCAGAATTGGAGCTTTATGGAAAATGTTGATGTTTTTGTGAGTGGCCGTACCAACAGAGGTGTCCTGAGTTCATCTGGTTGTCTGTGCACATAGTATTTCGTACATTCTTAGCCTGGTGTGTGTCTGTGTGTGTCTGATGGTGTGTGTGTGTGTGTGTGTGTGTCTGTGTGTGCTGAGAAGAGGCAGCTGTTAATGTAGCTGTCAGGAAAACATATGTCTCATGTACTGCTGAAGTGGGTTGCATGCGTTTGTGTGTTTGTGTGTACGTGAAGTCCGCACCGTTACTAACCCTGATTCTGAGTCTGAATCCCCTCCAAAAACCTTGAATCGATTTCTTTGACAGCAGCACTGGCTTCAAGGATTTTTGTGTCAGGTAAAGCTCCTGCTAACAATTTATGATGATTTTTACGGATTAGAACTGCGAAAATATCCAGTCTGACCATCCAGGCCTATTTTAGTCCCTCACATGGCAGAGCAGAAATCAATTTCTCCACTAAAATCTCTAAAACCTCAACGTTTGTTGAGCATCATGCTGTATTGCACATGAATCTCACAGGGTTTATGTCTTAAAGGGTGGATTTGAAGAATACTTTGATGTAATTTGTCAATCTTAACTGTAAGTCCGTGTAGTGTAACGGCAGAGCTGCGAGACCCGAGGACATGTGAAATGTCTGACTTTAGTAGATATTTAACTCTTTTGGAATTGTTTGACCTTACCAGTGGGGTGAGGAGATGGTAAGAACATGATACTCATTCAGAGGATGGTTTTTAAGAGGAGAAAAGAACCTTTTCTGTGCTGTTATTAATATTGGATGTGAAATATTTCAAGTACATCAATGATTCAGCGCTCGAAGCCGAGGGGAGACAGGGGTTGGTGGCATTTCCTCCATAATGTCACGTCTTAAGTGTCACTGTTTTGTTTGGTAGTGGTGGTGGGGTCCGCTCCCGCCTGAGTGACTGGAACTGAGAGGCTTTGAAAATGTCAGTTGGTTGTAGTCCTTCCTTACACCACCATCTCTTCCTCTTCTCCTCTGCTGCCTCTGTCATCACCTTGTACTCCTGCTACTCCCTCTCTCTCCACCTCGCTCTTTCTCTCCAACACTCTCTCCACCACTCTCTCCACCTCTCTCTTTCTCTCCACCACTCTCTCCTCCTCTCTCTTTCTCTCCACCACTCTCTCCACCACTCCCTCTCTTTACAAAGGGTTTGTTCCCACTCACTCTCTGTCCCTTTCATGCTCATCATTCCCTTCATCCTTTTTCGCCGTGTCTGCCTTACTTCCCGCCTTTCTTTCTTGCTGCATTTCTTGCTCTCTCTCTCTCTCTCTCTCTCTCTCTCTCTCTATCTCTCTCTCACTCACTTTCTCTCTCTCCATCTCTCTCTCTGTTCATCCTCATCATCTTCATGGCTCGCTCGTCCCTGGTTCGTGGAGCAGAACGGCAGAGCAGCATATTCCCCGACTGCTGCTGCTGCCTGAGAGTCCATCATCACAGCCTGGGAGGTATTGGAGGCAAACGGAGGCCGTGCATCGAGCTATTTATACTCCGTGACACTGTCCACGACAGCCCTGGAGCGTGTCCCCAAGCGTCCCAGGCTCTGGGAATACGAGTGCCACCATCAATGCCTGGTTTATCTTTCTAGGAAAGAACTATACGAGGAAATAAACAAACCGCTGTCCATTATTCCATGGCAGCATTAATTGAATGCAGCCACACACTGGGTTAGAGCCTCACCACTGTACACTGGGTTAGAGCCTCTCCACTGTACACTGGGTTAGAGGGCTACATCAGCCTCTCCACAGTTTCTTCTGTGGGAGCAGAGCGAGTTTATTTGGATGAAATGCATAAACAGGGAGTGAATGAAATGGATAAAAGGAAGTACTGGAGTGTTCTCAACCAAGCCACCCAGAACTGACATGATCATGTTATCCTGCATGGCTGTCTCCACACCCGTCGGTCCCCTGTTCTCCACCTTCCACATGACGGACACGCTGACAGAGCCCTCTCTGTGCTGTTTGCTGAACATCACAGTCGCTCGTCACACGCAGATTCACTGAAGCGTTTAATGTTTGTGATATGGTCTTTGCAATACCAGCCTTTGCTGTCATGTCTCTGTCTATCGGAGGGTCTGTTTACGCCTGGCCTTGAACATCTATCCATGACATTCAACATAAAAAGAATGCATTTGCCTCAAATATGAAATCCCCATCATCTAGGAAAGCTAAATATGTTTGAAAATGACGTTGGCAATTATGAAGCTATTACTTGTAGACAGTTCACATAATTGCTTTTTGACCATGTAAAATGGAGTGCTCTCTTATCAGATAATAATATTGTAATGAATGCTGACTCACATTGGGATAAGACAAGGCCGAGACATAATTAAAACCTTTCCACAATACCCCGCCGAGCCTTGTCAGTTGTCACCAAACCAATGCCCTTGCTAATTTTTTCTGGGTGATTTCACCCGCGTTGATTTCACTCTGTATTTGTCTTGAGTATAACAAATAATTGCGACCGTCTTTAAATTGTTCTTTGTGCAATTAACAACTTCATCCTTCCTGTCCTAAGCCTCAAATGGGAGTGACTTAGACAGCGATATGCAACGTTTGGACATAATACAACAGGGGCACACTGAGTTAGCTGCTCATCAGAATCCGTTGTGAAATATACATTTTCCTGTACACCCAGAGGACATTTTGTTTTTGTGTCCTATTTTTTCAGATGGGCTGCAAGGCCGTGATAGTCTTCTTCCAGTACTGCATCATGGCCAGCTTTTTCTGGCTCCTGGTTGAGGGCCTTTATCTCCACGCCCTATTGGCTGTGTCTTTCTTCTCAGAGAGGAAGTACTTTTGGTGCTACATTCTGATTGGCTGGGGTGAGTACTGACGGAAACGTGATGGTCTGTGGCGGCTATTCTGTGTTTTTATTAACCCGTATACATATATATGTTTTGTTCCTTGTCTGCAGGAGGACCGTTGCTTTTTATCACGGCTTGGAGCTTTGCTAAGGCTTACTATAATGATATCGGGTAAGGAAAAACTATCTTGACTTCTATGAGTACAGCAGACTTTGCAAGTCTAATGCATTCTAATCGTGATTGATTCTCCTTGGCAGGTGCTGGGATATCATTGAGAATACCGATATGTTCTGGTGGATCATTAAAACTCCCATACTGGCATCGATTCTGGTAAGTTTCTGGTCCTAGAATCAGCGTAGTGTGATTTTAATTGAATGACTTCAGTATTTTGATAGGCAGTGATAGGTTGACACAGTGTGATTTGAAATTGAAATTTCCCAAAGGGAAAGCAGAGCTCACTACAATCTATCTGTCAATAAGATTTTTTCTCTCTCTAGGTAGTTGGCTGTCAGGTCAGACAGCCGATCACAGCCAGGTGTCAGTTATCTTCACTTGGAGGGTGATTGAACTCTGTGTTACCCTGGAAACCTGCTGTAGGTTACAGCGACCTCCTAGCGCCATCCTAGGGCACCCAGACACGAGAGCTCTTCCTAATGTTAGTGTTTGATTAGAGTAAGAAAGTATGATACCTATGTATCAGAATCAGAATCAGAATTGGTGTTTATTCGCCATGAAGTTTGCACAACAAGGAATTTACTTTGGCAGGAAAGAGCCCACCTTGGCAGCCATTTTCGGCCCCAACTATGATAATCTACGGTCATGACTCATAAACTGGCTGACTATTTGTTCTTTTCATCTCGTTTTGATAGGATTAGTTGAAGCTTTTAATGGAAACACCTCCGTTTACAGTAAACATTGCAATCAGTTTGATCATAACACAGAGATTGAAATGTTTTCTAATACATCTTTGTGCACTTGGTGTATGTGTGTAGATTAAACCCCAGGAGATCGTGGGAGGTTGTGGTTTCCTGTGTAGCACCTTAGAAACGTCTTTGTTGTCGTGCAGACAGCCGCCTCTCTCTCTCTCCCTCCCACACGTGAGCAAGATGAATTTTGCTCTCTGTGGCGCAGATCAGACACAAACTATCAATAAAGTCGAAGGTGTGAAGAAAATTTTCACTTAGACTCACATCAGAAGCCTTTTATGTCCAGACACAGTGACTGAGGAAGTCACAGAGCGATATGCGTTGGCAGATGTGACAGAGAAAGAGGGAGAGAGGACAAAGAAGGATAAGAGCTGTAGGGAGTATGAAACAAATGAAACAAGAATGAAAACAAGAGACCTCAGGCGTTGGCAGATGAAAGTTTCCCAGTCGTGCACCTACTGTGCTTGAACTGTCTTCTTAAGCACTGGCACTTTTATATTTGTAATGAAGGTTGTTAGAATTTCTCTGAACGACTTATCAGAGAGAAAAAGTGTCGTCCAGCACTTCATTATTGATGTGTGCTGATGTTTCCTTGGCACCGACAGGTCTGCAAAATGTCGACAAAGCACTGCAGTTTTCTTTCAGTGTTATTACATCCTGCTTGCTGGCTGCCCTTGGGGTAACTGCAGACTTTAGAGATGAGCTGGGATTACCAAATCCCAGGTTCTCGGTTGGGCCTGGCTAAAGGGGTGTCGAAGAGATGTTGAAGCAGCCACACAGCTGTGCGACAGTAGAATTAACACGTATAAACTAAATGTATGAACTCGTATTGCTATGGCAGGTACTTTTACTACAGTAATTCAGGCTAGTTCAGTGTCAAATTAAACAATTTGTCAATTCATATAATTTAAGTAATGAAAATATGAGTTAGTCTTCCTTGAAACATGTTAAGCTATCTATCCCAAACACGTGCTTAACCCGTTAATGAATAGCGTCACAAATTTGTGATCGTTCAAATGTGGGTCCCATAGCGTAACTTCCCAAATATGTGATTTCGAACTGTTTCAATTGAATATTTTCAGATAGACAAAAACTGTGCGAGAAACTGTCTTCAAAACTTACTAATGAGAAGGCTAACAAGTAACTCTAGCATGGCAGTACGAGTATCATGCTAGCTAACTAAAGCTATAGCTACCGTTTTGGAAAAATAGCTTTTGCTGTGGGGACCGTTGGAAATATTTAGAACTCACTCAGCTAAAGGCTAAACACTGCCTCTTCTTCCCACAGATGAACTTCATACTCTTCATCTGCATCATCCGGATACTTCGCCAGAAGATTAACTGCCCAGACATCGGAAGGAACGAGTCTAACCAGTACTCGTGAGTATAGCCTACACGCGTAGCATCAGAAACTGAGCCGGGAGATTGTTCTTGCCTTGGTGCCTTTTTATTTCTGTTCGTTTTTTTGTTTTCGCTTATGGGTTTTTTGTGCTCTCAGCATTCTATTGAAGCTAAATAACTCTGTCAGTTCAGTCACTCTCTCCGTCTCTAGCATAGCAGGCAGAGTCTGAGCAACAGACACACACACACACACACACACATACACACACACACACACACACACACACACACACATACACATACACACACACACACACACACACACACACACACACACACACACACACACAATACTACTGGACCTCTGGGGCACAATTTAAGCCAAATCTTACATTACTTGGAATTTTCTCTGCCCTGTTAGATGTGCCAACCTCCAACCACACTCTAGGGTGGGCTTTTATGCTCAGAGCAAATACGGCTGCAGTGACAGAACCTTTCAGGCCGCGGATAGGAAACTCGCCACGCTAAATCACATCGCAGAGAAACCTCAGGCGGTGACAGACTTTATATTAGGCTTTAATTTTGCGCTCGGCATCTATAAGTGCCTCTCTATAATGGAGGTGATAGGAAGACAGTCATACTGTGTTCAGAATTATGTTTTTGGTTTGTTTCCCGTCATACGCTGTTGATGGTTTGACTTTACCTGGATCCTGGAGTTTTAACTAAGTAATCGGATGGTTGCCGGTTCAATTCCTGGCCGTGCAAAATGAAGTTGTGTCCTTGGGCAAGGCACTTCACCCTACTTGCCTCGGGGGGGTGTCCCCGTACTTACTGTGAATCTCTCTGGATAAGAGCGTCTGCTAAATGACTAAATGTAAATGTAACTCCAGGAAGAAGTGAGACTGAAAAAAAACCTTCATTTGCTGTGGTCTTGGAAGGTTGGACGGAATGTTAAGTGCCGAGAAAGAGCCTTGTATAAAATAATTTACTGTTCTTTTTATGTCTTTCCCTTGCGCAGGCGGTTGGCTAAATCAACTCTTCTGTTGATTCCCCTATTTGGAATCAACTTCATCGTGTTTGCGTTCATCCCGGAGCAGGTGAAGACTGAGCTGCGCCTGGTGTTCGACCTCATACTAGGATCATTCCAGGTACTGTGTGTGAGAGATGAGTTTCAACTGTCAAAGTATTCAACCTTTTGAAGTTGAATGAACCGTTTCTTCCATTACTTGTGTTTTATAAGTAGTATTTTTTTCAAGTTTACCTTGTTTTTTCCCCCCCATCAAATGTAGTAATTTATCCTGGCGGAAGTGTATTAACTGAAACAAATTACTTTGTTCATGTGTTGATCAATTTGTTTAGACAAGTTTGAAGAAGCGTTAGTTCCTGGTTGATATCTCCAGTTGTTTTCTCACTGTCGACAGCAGTGCTGTTGGAGTGTTGTCTATACTGCAGTACTCTAATAGCCATGGCAGGACTCCCACCACATCCTCCTGGCTAACATAGCCGCTAATATAGCCCCTGTGTTACTGTTTTAGACCCTGATGTTATTTCGGTCCATCGCGTAATGAGAAATGATTGGGGAATCAGCCAGTCTGGCCCACTGGCTTTGCTGCCAACAACACAGAGCCTGAGAAGCCAATCTCCTCCAGCCCATTGTTCCTATCATCCTTCCTTCCAAAATGACTAATTAGTCAACGGTTGCTTCATTTTCTTCTTGCAGCGGTATAACGCCCTAAAAACCTAACGCTGACCTCTCTCTCCGTCTGTCTCCAGGGCTGCGTGGTGGCCGTCTTGTACTGCTTCCTTAACGGAGAGGTAGGCCCCGTCGGCGTTACGTCAGCACTGCCCCCAACACTGTGTCTGGAAACACACGTTCCCGCTCTTTACCTCCCTCATCGGGGAGGGGAGGCCATGTCCATCACTCTGGGTGACAGGGCCCTGCGGTTTGTCTCTGACCCCCCCCTGGCAGAGTCCTACACACACACACATACACACACACACACACACTGCTAATATTGCACGAGGGGAGGAGGTCTTAATGGAATGAGTCATTGACGTGAATGCCTGTCCTCCTCACCACCATCTTCAATGGTCGTCCCCCACACCATACTTCCCCCTCACCCCCTGCAGGATGTGAGGCCATCTGCACTTCCTCCTTGTCCATCTTTTACTCCCATATTCCTACTGAGTCTGCCTGTGGGGATGTGAGTTATGTGCCCAGCGCTGGCCCAGATTAAATCACAGATTTGCCATGCTTAGTTGTTGTGTGTGCTTGGCTGAATATTAATGTGCAGTCATAAATCTAGATTCCTTTATATGGCCAATAATTTGTTGTAGGCTTCTTTCGGAGGTACAAGGTCGCCCGTTTGACCTGACAAGATTCTAAGAATCTATGTAACCATAGATTAAGTTAATATGCGTATGCAGTATGGTATTGACAGGGTCAATGATGTATACGCTGAAATCATGGCTCCTTCATCATGACTCAATTCCAAGGACATATAAGGTCTAACACATGTTCTAGGGCTTGAAAAGACTGCACATGTACAGTATGTCCTTGAAAATATTTCTACGTTTACAGATGAATAAACCGTGAAAACCGTGTGTAGAGTTGCAGCGGAAGTTTATGTCAGATCGAGAGTTCTTTCCTGTTCGGTTTAAACAACTTGAGGATCCTAAATAAACTTCAAACCAAGCTTGATCTGATCCCAGCATCTCCATGCTGCCTAACCTTTATTAGATGCCTACACTGTACAAGTGCTTGAATGATGATGAACAACATCCTTGATGATGAGGATGATGATGAGAATGAGGAAGATGATGAGGAGGATGATGATGATGATGAGGAGGATGATGAGGAGGATGATGATGATGAGAATGAGGATTGTGATGAGGATGAGGATGATGAGAATGAGGATGATGAAGATGAGGAGGATGATGAGGAGGATGATGATGATGAGAATGAGGATTGTGATGATGATGAGGAGGATGATGATGATGATGAGGAGGAGGAGGAGGAAGATGATGATGATGATGAGGAGGATGATGATGATGCAGAGAGTCTTTTTTCCGTGTGCCAGGTTCAGGCTGAGATCAAGAGGAAGTGGAGAAGGTGGCACCTGCAGAGATACATGAACTCCTCAGACACCAAGTACCAGCATCCTTCCATGGGCAGCAACGGCACCAACTACAGCACCCAGATCTCCATGCTGACACGCTCCAGTCCCAAGACACAGCACGCCTCCTCGTACTGCCAGGACGATTCCTCCATCATCTGAACGCACACGCAGAACACACGCACACAGACATGCTGACAAGCACACGCGCAAATATAACCACAGTTTACTCTCTCTCTCTCCTCACACCACACACACACACACACACACACACACACACACAAACACATGAATGACATAAAGAATGTGAAAGCATTAGTTCCCTGAGAGCTAAGAGATACTATTTCAGACTAAACCAATGAGTATCTTGGTTACTTGACTGTTCAGGCAGGGTAACATCTTAGGAACCCTTCTTGTCGGAGTACCTAGAATGTGGTATTTCATACCAAGGACAACACGGGACTAGAACGCTCTCACTTTTGGCTCCCTGAGCCCGTGGCTGGAGGACATTAGAAGGACCGCTGAACTTCACAAACGAGCGGAGGACTAAGCCAGCACAATCCAGGACAAGGACAAGAGCTTATATCTGGCTTATGTCTGGAAGGATAATTAATCTGTGAAATATGTAAATGATCTGCTCTTATTAGCTTTTATGAAGTGTGTTCTGTTACGGCATCTTATCTATTATGGTCCCTCCCCCTTTGCTTTCCCTCAAGAGATCATTCCGAGGTCAACTAGCTGGCTGTGTGTTATATTCCCGACAGTGCGTTTCTTACCTCTCAACACCCCAGTTATGATGGCCCCAAATCTGTCATAAAATGTCTTAACAATGACAGTGATGTGTGACAGCACAAAGTGGGATCAAATATTGTTCAAGTTGTGGCACATAGCTGTGAAATCAGATTTGTCTCAAGGACGTTGTTTTTGAAACCATCAAAGAGTCAATAAGAAATTGATTTAAGATCTAGTAAATAGGATTTTTTTTATTGAACCCCAGAACACAGTGTCTTTAGCTCACACAAAACTAAGACACAAAGCGCTGAAAATCTTCAACCGCTCTCCAGAAACCAATAATCTTTTTTTGTGCCCTCAGTCAAGTTCGGGTACAGCACTGCATACAAAAATATTTGTAAGAAACTTTTTTTTTCATTGTGAATCATAGATTGGAACAAGATGTTAAAGATATGCCTTGCCATGAGTAATAGAATAAGAACAAAACGATAATTGATTGTAAAACATCCGAGGTTCTTTAAAAAAAAAGACTTGACAGAACATACGTGTCTGCCTGTGACCCCAGCAGTATTTCTATCAATGTTTATAGAGACGAGTCTTTAAACCAGCCAGTGTGGCCGAGTCTAAATGATGGTTTAAAGTTCAAATGCCCTTTTCTGCACTATAATTCTTGTACAAAACCATTGCCTTTCACTTCTCTCCCCTTGTCTCTTTTGCTGTGTGATTGTGCATCTGGGTAACTTTGCATCATTTCTGTCTCTCTGGACCCTGCATTTACATTTAGTCATTTAGTCATTTAGCAGACGCTCTTATCCAGAGCGACTTACAGTAAGTACAGGGACATTCTCCCAGAGGCAAGTAGGGTGAACTGCCTTGCCCAAGGACACAACGTCATTTGGCACAGCCGGGAATCGAACCAACAACCTTCTGATTAATAGCCCGACTCCCTAACTCCCTAACTAACTCAGCCATCAGACCCCCTACATGACTGACTTGCTAATGAGTGCCTGCTATCTGTGGGTGTGACAAGCGCTACTGTAAGAATGCCTTACATTGATTGGATATTATACAGGAAGTGTACATTGATTGGATATTATACAGGAAGTGTACGGTACAGAACACTGTTCAAAAGCAGTGTTTGTGGTTTCACAAGGTGCATGAATCTGGGTCATTTTAGCTGGAAGCAAAAGCTTTTCGTATCACTGGATTTCACTTAGTCTTCAATAACACGTCACAACAATCACAGCATTGACAGGATTACCTGATACACTTGTAGAGGCTAGATGTTATTTTCACACTGGACATTTCCCCTAACCTACAGTAGCAGATTTTCCCGTCGCGTAGGACAACTGTACATGCTGTAGGGGTTTCCATCGACATGCGTTGCTGCACGTTGTCGTCTGACCTGGACCCGACTGACAGCTCCTTGCTAAGCAGAATGCTCACATGGGCCTACGCGTTTTACTGAAGCCATCACTTCCTTAATGAGGAGACAGACTTGCTCTGTTAGGAGAGGAAGCGCTTGTGTCTTTGCTAAAGCGCTGTGGCAGTATGTCTATTTCTGCTGAGGATAAGGGTTGGCTTTTTAACCTGCAGAGTCAGGAGAGACGATGGGAGTTACGTAAAGGGGGCGGAGAAGCGACAAAGTGTTAAGCTGTCCTGTCATGGTGATGTTCTTGTTGTGCTTTCCAGCTCACATGGTTAGACTTATAGCGATGTCAAGTCCTACTGGTGTGGAAGCCTCGGGGCTGGACGTGCTAGACCGGGGGTGGGCAATCATGGTCCTCAGGGGCCACTGTCCTGCATGATTTAGATGTTTGGGCTGTGAGCAAGGAAACATCTAAAACATGCAGGACAGTGGCCCCTGAGGACCAGGATTGCCCACCCCTGTGCTAGACCCACTAGGATACTCAAAGCCGGTGTCTTTCTGACGATTCTGAAACTGTTATATTTTCCGTTGTGGATGTTGTACAACGTCCATTTCCTTTTTGGGATATTGATGATGATGAAATTCACAGTTTGGTGGCTGGTTTCTTTTTTACGTGGTGTGTCAGCCAAAGTACCTCTGGTGTCATGATGAAGAATGTACCTTGTTTTTCAATGTTCAAACAAAAATGATGTTTTATCTCTGTTTATTAAACAATTTATGGATTGTAGTGATGTCCTCTGGTATGGTTATTGTGTAATAGGCCTATGTCAAATGATACTGTAAGTAATTCAATACAATATTTAGTTATCAATAATAGTAAATGTGTAGTAAGATCTACAGTGTACAATATTAAATAGATGTATTCTCACTTGATATATGTTGATTTGTTACAATTTGTTGTGTAGGAACTGGATGTTGTAATTTAATATATTTATACGTGTATGTCTATTTATATACAGGACTCTGGGTAATGTATACTCAGTTCAAAGCATGCAGCAACAGTTAAATTACGTGTTATGTACTGTACATGCCATGAATATGTTTCTCACTGAAAATAGAAGTTTAACAGAAGTGGTTATTGTAACTTAATGTAATGCTCATGCCCACATACAAAAAAAGCCAATATTTTTATATTATGTATTTTTCTCCTTTCATTTGAATGTGAAAAATAAGTAAATTACATACATTTTGTTGTACTGTTATAATTCACTGATCAAACCAATAGAAATAAAACATTTAAGAACCATTGAATTAGTCGGATAATGGAATTTGGTCTCGTTAAAAAAAAGATCTGTTAAAAAGAAATTGATCGCGGTGGTAAGAGCGTAAACGCTGTCCTAATTGATGTTAAATAAACAGCTTATGGCATGCTTATTAAGAGTGGACTGTATCACGGTATGAAATTGCACTTCAATATGCTATCCACGGACCACCAAAATGTGCTTACATTGAAAGTTAATTATAACAAGAGATTTATTTTTTCCCAAGAGGAATCCAGCTGTTGCAACAGTAACTGAAGCTGTGACTAATTAAACCCAGCTGGCAGTTGGGTTTTAATTGATTCTTCATATCGCATGCCGAGTAGAGACACTGAATCATCCATGTATGTTATTAGTAGGGATCCCTTGTTGATCCATACAGTAGCTGTCTAATTAGATGTTCGACGAATTCCCAAAGTCTCCCTTTGTATTTCTGAAATGTTGGTTTTTGATGAAGGCTGCATATGCCCCAGTTTTCAGTCAAGTTGGCAATTATCACAGCACAAACAACAGGATAGCCTACTTTTAAAACAATTAACCTGTCGTTCAACGATCATAGTCTACTTGGGGTTTCTATTCTCCCAACTGTTGACATGGTATGTTTCACTGCAGTAGTTCCAAGCCTGCTTGAGAAAAATGTAACTCTGGCAACCTCTACAACCTTTTTCACCGTTTTTTCATGTTCTCGACAGTGTTTTATTCTCTCAATGCTTCCGACTGCTTCAATCTCTCTCCTCTCAAGGGTAGACGTGCCTCAAGGTGTAATTTGGATAAATCAAATGCGTTTTGTTTTTATGAAGTTTACACTCAACGTGTGAATCGCTGTCGTTTCACAGGCTCGCCTGATTATCTAACAACACTGTCGCCCAAAGTCAGCTCATCGCGAGGCCTGGCTAAACTCAACACCTTGGATAACAAGAAAACCGCTCGAGGCTTCGACTCCCTGCACGGTAAACCAATTAAACAGACTCTGACTGCCATAGCAAGCTTCACTGATCCCATGCCTTTGGGTTCGATATGTTATGAGCTCCCATAGGGAACCACATAATACGATCCAACATTCAAAGTAGTCTTGATGTTTCAGTATCAACACAAACTATGTTTCGAAAGGCAAACGGATCGATAGATTTTACTTTGTGTTACTTTAGGCTACTTTATGTTATTTTACTCATTGATTGTTGTGTTTATATTTTACATTAGAAATCGTAAAAATGTTTAGGTACAATATCGTTGTATTTGTTTTACTTGGAAAACGTTAAATCACAAAAACACAATATCACTGTCCATGCATCCTGTAGCCGACAACTGACTGCCTCTACTGAGACAGGCCAAGAAGGTAAAACAAAATAGTACCCTGATAAAAATGTCTCGCCAATACCACATTTCTTACACACAACGTTGATGTTTGTAATAGGCCTATTTAAGCATGAGGCATTTGTAATTCTGTGTTAAAAATGTTTTGGAGAAATGTCAGCTAATTGCCTGTTTCCCTGTGAGACTAAAATGCATGGCAGGTGTTCTGCCTGAGAGCAAATTTCAACATTTATATCATTGGTTAAACATTAATGTGTCAGGTACTCACTGAATCTTCACAGGTTCATAAATTGAGTAAGTTGTCCACTGACTCAAACATACTGCATGCTTTTTATACATTACATTTAGTCATTTAGCAGACGCTCTTATCCAGAGCGACTTACAGTAAGTACAGGTACATTTCCCCTGAGGCAAGTAGGATGAAGTGCCTTGCCCAAGGACACAACGTCATTTGGCACAGCCAAGAATCTAACAGGCAACCTTCTGATTACTAGCCCAATTCCCGAACCGCTCAGCCACCTGACTCCCTGACTCTATACTTATGCTATATGGTGCCTAGTGTGTATCAATGCCCGTGGATGAACGGCGCTGGGAAGGCTTTAGAGTTTCCTCCCATGGTACTATACCAGCATCTGGGATACATTTCAAAGTGGATTAGCTGTGCGTGGTGGGTTAGAGGGTTGCTTATCCGCGCCTGACGTCTTTAAACCATAGTCTTTGTTTTTCAAATTCTCTATTTCTAAGCAGGTACTCTATTTTACTCTATTTAAGCAGGTACCTATTTCAGAATGCTACTAGTACTAGTATGCTATAATAAAAATACATTGTATTATAGTAATTAACACCAAATGAATGATTAGCCTTTTCATTCCTGCTGAATAGAGACCCCCAAACGAATCCTGAATTTAGCCAGAGGTTTTGGAAATTGCTTCGGCTTTTCTCTGCCTTTGATCGGGCCCCACTCCCACCCTCCTCTTTATAGATAGCTTTCTCAAACCGGTACAGTTGCCTAAAAACTTATAGCAGAATGCTATTTCAGTCAATCTGCATATGATCAGAATTTCAGAGCAGGAAGAAGTTTGAAATGAAAGGAAAACATTTAATTCATTCATGACATACTTGTCTTCAAAGGAAGCTGACCTATTGCAGTAAATTGAACTTATGGACGACCAATGCTCTGACATAAAATTGGCAAAAGAAAATATCAAACTTCCTGGGACATGAGCCACTGGAACATGTAGTTCTTTCTTTGAGATGACTACAATCAAGTAGTCACAACAAGAAGTGAAGGAAGTTCTTCTTGTACTGAAGGAAACACTGTTTCACAACCTTTTTATTATGAAGGTTCTCACAGTTCTTTCTCAAAATCCTAATGCATTGAGACAGCACAACATAAAATAGGAATGACAGAATAGGAAAGTACTGTTTGTCTAAGTGATGGTCAGTTACTGCTACTGTTCTGACCATATGAAGACATCTTTCAAAATCACCAGGCATCGCAGAGAAGCTTGTGCATGTACTGTATGTCTAAAGAATGTGGAGCACTGTATGTCTAAAGGATGTGGAGCACTGTATGTCTAAAGAATGTGGAGCACTGTATGTCTAAAGGATGTGGAGCACTGTATGTCTAAAGAATGTGGAACACTATGTCTAAAGGATGTGGAGCACTGTATGTCTAAAGAATGTGGAACACTGTATGTCTAAAGGTTGTGGAGCACTGTATGTCTAAAGGATGTGGAGCACTGTATGTCTAAAGAATGTGGAACACTGTATGTCTAAAGAATGTGGAGCACTGTATGTCTAAAGGATGTGGAGCACTGTATGTCTAAAGAATGTGGAACACTGTATGTCTAAAGGATGTGGAACACTGTATGTCTAAAGAATGTGGAACACTGTATGTCTAAAGAATGTGGAACACTGTATGTCTAAAGAATGTGGAGCACTGTATGTCTAAAGAATGTGGAACACTGTATGTCTAAAGAATGTGGAACACTGTATGTCTAAAGAATGTGTAGCCCCTAGATAACAGTCCCACTCGTCTCTCCCGAGTACAGCAACAAAAAGATGAGAGCGTAGAATCATCCCACATCCCCAAAGTCAACCATCTCGTTATCTACAATCGACTAAAACTCTGCAGTAAAGTTTTTGAATCATTAAAATATTCTGCGAGAAGTTCCCCCAACAGCTTTAATTTCAGTTGGATTTCAAACAGTTTGTACACCAGGGGATGATCTCTGGGACACAGGAGCAGGGACTGACTTGTTCTCTCCTGCCCACTGAGAAAACATCTGAGGGCCAACTAAAACCTACTCCAAACCCTACATTAATCTTAGTAGAGTCTCCTAATGTAATGTCAAGGGCTGACTTCAGAAGCTAGCGAGGGAAATGTTCTGTGGAAAGGTGTGTTTGGTTTCTCTGCAGTTGCTATATTGGTAAAGTATAGAGGGATGGGACATCAAAGACGCTCAGCTTATTATTGTTGACCATCCTGAAAGGCAGGAGTTAAACCCCTCAGGAAGAACAGCATCTCCATACTCATTGGACCCTGTCAGCATGGCCTTTATTAAATCCAACCTCCTATATCTACATTTTAATAGTTCATTTTAAAAATCGAATATATATCTATTTTTATATAGGCTATATAGTAGGGCATGCCCTTGATACATCTCAAAATTGTAATTTTGAGAAGCGATTAGCCTAAGGACTGGGCTATGATTTAAAAGTTTGGGTAAAAACATCCCCCCCATAGCTTGAGAAAACGAATCAAGCAGGAATAAACAAACACAGCGGCAATGTTCAAAAGCTGGACTTTTCCTTTTCTCACCAGCAGACATCGTCATGAAAGTATCAACTTTACATATAGGCCTATACTGTAGCTCTTCACTGAAGTGCACAGACCAGTATTAAATAAAGTCCTGTCCTGAATGACAGTTTGTCAGATAACTCAGCTTGGGTACAACTCTGCCAGTCAGCCTTTCCAATAACATTTTCGTGATGTTGCTCGGGGGAATGAAGTTAATACCTTGGTGGTGTCCTGCCTAGACTGATACGCTTCATCAGAGAACCCGGAGCATTCGAAGCAGTGGGGAAGGATGATAAATGAACTCTTAGAAACTGTCGTCAAAGTGCAAACTGCGGCGCTAGCTGCTTAGCAGGTGTCGCAGGCTACACAGCGATAAACACGGGAGAGGAGATTACATGGATAAGATGGGGCCAACAGCACTTCAGTACTCCACTTTGATTCAATCGGCCTTCAGTCAGGATTCACCTTTGATTAGCTACATCAAGACCCGAATCGTGTCACACAAACCTCTTCTGAAGTCTTGAACTACCGCAGCGAGCACCTGGGTGAATTCGGTCTTTAGCTTTTTGACCAGTCAGGCTGGTTCTGGTTCTGCCAGACAGTATAGTTGTAAAACGTAGGATTGGTGATGTGTGGTAGAGTCAAGCCTGTAGTAGGCCTATCAGGCACCGCGTATCACGTAGACTACACCACTGCAGGCACGCACCAGTTATGACAAAAATGTGCCTAAAACAACAGAGATGTTTAATTACACCCTGCTGTTTATCTCTGTGACTAATTGACTCAGCAAGGATTCATTTTGGCGATGATCGTCAAATTGAAATGGGCCACTTCAATCAGCGAGACTAATCATGATAATGATTAATTGCAAATTAACGATAAAACAACTCATTTCACAAAGAGCAGCTTGACTTGACATAAATGTTATCTTTGTTTATTCGTGCTCATGTTATGTAATGTACTGTATTCCTGTCCTAAATAGCTGCTGTTGGCTGGAGTTAAACTGCTCTAATGGTGTCCCATGACAGACAATATAAGGAGAGGCTTCAACCCAATGGCTCTATGAGCTTCACAACTGAATAATTCAACATCCGAGTATTTCATATCTGAGTATAGATTGTTATTAATAGAATGGCCTGGATACCTACTCTGTTACAACATAGGAATCGCCAGAGGTGGGGGGGATAACTGTTGATATCCAGGCAAAATGGGCCCAAAGTTGGCCCAAAGTGCTGAATTAGATCTCAGAGGAGAGAATTTGGTTCACTATAATACATACTTTAAAAACAGGAACACCAAAATGAATGCCTCTTTCCTCCAGTGTTTCGGAAGTGAAATTAAATGCAATCATGTCAGATAGTCAGCTATTTTGTATGTTTGGGATAATATAGGACAGAAGCATTGTTCCGATAGGCACTTCCAGGCTTCAGGCTTTTGATAGAAGTGACTCTAACACTCTAGGTGATGGAGTTGTGAGTGGATGTGGGACAGTAGAAGTGTCGAGTAGAGTGGGTGGGTGAGTGGGGAGAGTAAAAACAACCACAACACAGACAACAATATGTAAGGAAGGTTTGGTGGGTGGTGGTGGTGGTAGTTTGGGGGGTGGCTTGTTGTTCTGGCTTGCCACAATTCATCCTGCTCCTAATTAGAAAGGAAGTTATTGATCCCTCTACTGAGGCAAGGATCCACAACAGATTATTTTAGGTCTCGGTATATTACCAAGGGGTATTGTCCCCAGCGAGAAAGTAAATTACATTTGTGCGAGAAAGTCACAAGTCACTATAAAAAAACTACAAGTAAGTACAAAAGTTTTGAAGGAAATGAATTCGAAATCTACCGTAAAAAACAGCCAGAGGTCTTTATATAGAAAGTTAAGGATTCTGCTTTTTGTAAATAGTTCGCCATGAATCCAGTTCTCTAGTAGTACTACCCAGGACTAAGGCTTCTCTCAATGCACCATATAAAATATTCATGATATCATGCAATGTTTTATGTGACCTATCTGCACAGGGTACATTTTTTGCCTGTTCTCCTTCTGATCATACTTTTCTTACAGTCGGGCTTATTTTCACACAATTTAACATTTCAAAGAAACTTGTTTTATGAAAGTGGGACGTTTTTTTTAAGACCCGGTTTGGACAAGGGGTCCTCAAAGAACACAACTAAAGTCATATCTAACTGTATAGCTCTGACAGCTGTTCTCAGCTATACTCGGTGTTTCTCTGAAACACCTCAGGGGTGCCGTAAAGCTGGGACAAAGGTTTCACAGGTGTTGAATTTATATGATAGAGGAACAGTTTGAAATGGTTTGCTCTCCCTGCAAACTTTATCGGCTAGTCACGTAAAAGGGTTCTAACCTGGTTGTAAATCAGTTATGAAATACATTACATTGTGAAATCTAAAATCATTTGTCATCTCCTGATCATAGGGTTATTATAGCCCAGGGAAAGTATTCATAGTGTTATTTTCTTTATAAATAGCAACTACCTAGATCACCAAGCAAAAAAAAACAAGCTCATTTGACATTTTACTAACTGATTAGTTTGAAAACGATCCCAATCAAGAGTTATTTTCTACAATATGATTGTTTCGTCTTGAGAGGATTGTTTGACAGTCAAGTGCCATGTCAAGGACTTGTCAACCTAAACTCATTCCACTGAGGATCGCTGGAACTAAATGATTTTGTGACAGAGTAGAGCACATTAAGAAGTTCATCGGATTAAATGGCAAAATTGCTTTCTCAGTTCGACCTGAGAGAGGCTGTGGTGGGGGCTGTCAGCGTGAGTGAAGGTTCACTGACCCATGGAGATCTCTGGTCGGGAGTAAATTGGATAAATTCAGGATAAATTCCTGAAATTTAGAGAGGGATAAAGATAGCACTGTCATTTACCACCCGTACTTCACAGAGAGGCCCCTCAGGAATAATTGTGAATGAGCTATAAAAGACGAGCAAACAGCCCAGAGGGCCTGCAAATTGATTCTGGAAATATCGCCAGCACCATAACCCGGACTGCCCATTTCTCACTGCCAGACCTGAGAGGGTGCAAAGGTCTTCTTAATCATTAAGTCAGGTGGCTGAGCGGTTAGAGAATCGGGCTAGTAGTCCGAAGGTTGTCGGTTCGATTGCCAAAATGACGTTGTGTCCTTGGGCAAGGCACTTCACCCTGCTTGCCTCAGGGGGAATGTCCCTGTACTTACTGTAAGTTGCTCTGGATAAGAGCGTCTGCTAAATGACTAAATGTAAATTTCATCATGGTAATCTCACACAGCCTGACCCTGTCAAAAAAAGACTTGGGGAAGTTCACTGGATCAAACAGCATTTTGAGAGAGAACCTACTTTCCTCCGTCCTCCGGCTTGCTGCATGTCATATACGAGATGAGGATGTTTTATCGCTGGTATTAACGCGAAACACGAACATTCTGAACACGACTTCACTAGAGGCTCAGTTTCAGGAACTTTATCTATCTTGTTGAGGCATATTTTGCGAGACTTTGTCTTCCATTCAGGCTTGGTGAAGCCTTAGCAGATTGTAGCCTTGGGTGTGTTTTAGTCTTCCCAGACGTTAGTCGTTTTCTCTCTGTCAGAGCTGCACAGTGGAGGGCTGTTCTCCTAACGTAAAAGAGAGCCTTTTCCTGATAGCTGACACATATACCACTGAAAAACCTCCAAGACCACAGCACAAAAGAGGAGAGATTGTGCTTACTGCTCCATCTCTTAGACTGGAACACATATACCTAGTTTCAGCTGACGAAATGATCAAGCTCATCTCGGTACAACCTCCTCAGAAGAAACTGAAGCGGTCGTCTGGGTTAGTCCCAAACACAAGCCTACCACACTTTCTTTGTTCCAATACGTGGCACCGTAAGACAAACCTAGTTAACCACTAAGTAGGTTTGAAGAAATCTAACCCATCCTGTTATACTGTGGTATATTTCTCTTTATCAAGTAGGGCACAGAGTTGAAGAAGCCAAGGAAGTTTTATTTACACCTTTGAATGTCAGCTAGTCAGTCTAAAGTTTGTGGAAAGTTTCATGCTTCGTTTGCAACATGTTTTTGATACCTGCTCATACATGTGCTGAAATCAAACAATCAGCATATTTAAGCGAGGCTTGAAGTTTAAGGGAAACCGGAACATACTTTGGGTGTTCCACTTCAGCTAAACCACATTTAGGTGCGGTGGTTTCTCTTTCTGAGCGCAAATATGTCACAAACACACACACACACATACACAAACACACACACATACACACACACAGTAGCATTATTTTCAGCCTGTATAACAACATCTTCAAACATTTCCAACTACTACTTGATACAAATTATAGTTTAAGCCTGAAACTGTTGAAACATATATGGGGAAAAGGAGACTTGCTGAGTTGAACACAAATATTCTGTGAGTGATATTACTCTTTAGAGAGTTATTTAATTTCTCCAGAAGGCTCTCACACTGTCAAACCTGAATAGTATAGCTCAGGGGTGGCCAACCCTGGTCCTCGAGAGCCCCTTTCCTGCATGTTTTAGATGTTTCCCTGCTCCAGCACACCTGTTTCAAATGAATGGGTCTTTATCAAGCTCTGTCGAAGCCAGGTGATGACCACTTATTTGAATAAGGTGTGCTGGAGCAGGGAAACATCTAAAACATGCTGGACAGGGGCTCTCGAGGACCAGGGTTAGCCACCCCTGGTATAGCTGGTGCATTTATGCAGTACCAGGTTAACAAGAAACACATGATGGGTTACAACATACCACATAACCTGTGAAGACGATTATGATAGCTCAGGTCCACAGCTTTTAATAACAGTGATAGTCATTAAATAAATGTGGATGTAAAACTGGAATACTGTCGATACTGTAGCCGAGTGTTACCTTTTTAATAATGACTTTATACCAGCGTGATATTAGGTACACAACTCCTATTCAATAAACAGTTTTAATGAGAACAGATCAGCACAACTGACCTTTGTGAAGACAATCCAAGCTCCTGTTTTCTAGCAACTGTTACCGTGACACCAACAGATATTTGCAGTATTAGAGCTCCCTCTATTGTTTACAGAAAATCAAACCAAGTGTTGTTTGAATGCTTGAATTATCGATGCTTGTTGCCATGTGACAACTACAATTATAATGTGGACACAAGGACCTTGTTTTAAATAATACTCACAAGTGCAAAAATACACTTGATTTATTGTGTCAATTTCACCAGTTTATGTGTATTTGTAAAGTACAGAGTACAACATTACTAGTTACCTCACTATAGGACAATATTTGACATTCAAGATGGCGCCCGTGATGGCAAGCCGTCCGCCTCGCTCTCTCGCTGTTACGTTTGTTTTCCTGCTCCTATTGCTTTTTGATTTCGGATATGTTTCCGCTCTGCTGGCATATGATCGCCAAACCCTCCTCGACCTCAGGGCTTGGTCTGAGTCCCTGTTGCCATCTGATCGCCCACTTTTCGATCAGCAAACACCGGTGCTGGCGGACATTCCCGTTCACCTGCGCCGACTGCCTACTGTCTCTCCCCGGAGGGATCGTGACCAAAAGTCCCGCTCCAACGGACCCTGCGGCTCCGAACACCGATGCCGGCTATCATGCCCTCTCCCCCAGAGAAAGCGCTCCAGAAGACGTGGGAAACGCGCCGGTGTGATTGCCCGTCTCAAAGCTCACCTGAGAGTATTTTCCTCAGCTGAGTTGCGCCTAGGATCTTCTCCCTCTGCCCGGCTCGTATGCAGCCGATGGATCCGCCCTGTCTTCCCGGAGCCAGCGCCGCTGATTACCCCGGTTAACGGACCCGCTACCTTGGCACAGCTTAAAGCTGGTAGCTCGCGGAGAAAGTGTATTTACATCCAGCCTCCCGACACCGGCTCCATCTCATCCACCTGGCTTGCCGCTCTTCCTGTCGCATCGCGGACACGTCATCAGAGTGCCGCCACCACGGTAAGGAATATCGCCGGGAACATCGCGAGACTGTGCCGTGCTGTGTGTGATGGAAGGAGAGGTGTTGATCCTACCCTGCTCTGTCCCATCCAGAGGTCTACTGATCAATCACACATTAAAACGGAACTCTTTAATGCACAGTCCCTGTCTAATAAATCAAGCCTGGTTCATGATCACATTCTTGATAAAGATATTGACCTGATGTGCCTCACTGAGACCTGGCACAAACCTGAGGTTTTCTCATCATTAAATGAAGCCTGCCCCCCCGGATACAGTTACCTGCAGAGGG
The DNA here is from genome assembly GCA_903064625.1 of Mallotus villosus. Taxonomy (NCBI): domain Eukaryota; kingdom Metazoa; phylum Chordata; class Actinopteri; order Osmeriformes; family Salangidae; genus Mallotus; species Mallotus villosus. The sequence continues at coordinate 141,882 of CAEFZP010003636.1, forward strand.
CGCGCTGCACTGGCCGAGGCGGTGGCCTGGCGGTTATTTACCGCGACACTCTCAAGCTGTCTCCTCTGTCTCTTCCTGATGTGTCCTCTTTTGAATATCTGGCCTTCAAATCAAAAACCCCTTCCAATATCAATGCTGTACTGATCTACCGGCCGCCCAAACCTCACCCATCCTTCATCACAGAGATTCACGACCTTCTCACCTCGCTCTGCTCTCTATCCTCCAATAACATCATACTTGGTGATATGAACATTCACATTGAAAATCCCTCCTCCCCCCTGGCAGCTGATTTCCTTCATGTACTGGACTGTCTCAACCTCACACAGCATGTTGATGCACCTACACACACCAGGGGGCACACTTTAGACCTGGTCATCTCGGACTCTCCCTCCATCAAAAATCTGTCAGTATATGACCTGGGCGTTTCTGATCACAGCATCATTTCCATGGACATTTCCTGCCCATACCACCCCCCCCAGCCTAAACGCGATATTCATTTTCGCAACATAAAAAACATCAACCCTGCCATCTTGCACTCTGACCTCCAACTGCTGGCCTCAGTCAACTTTCCATCAGTTAACAAATTGGTCGAACACTACAACCATTCTCTTCACTGCCTCCTGGATATACATGCCCCTCTCAAAACAAGAACTGTGTCTTTCTCCCGCACTGCCCCCTGGTTCACGAAAGAACTGCGCAAGATGAAGGCTGCTGGCCGTGCCATTGAGAGGCGTGTTAAATCATCTGGCCTGGTGGTACACAAGCTGGCCTACAAAAATCACCAGAAGGCCTATGCAGCAGCCCTTAAAGAAGCCCGGTCCATCTATTACTCCAACATCATCAATAACAGTCCAGGAAATTCAAAACAGCTTTTTTCCACCATAAACTATCTCCTTAACCCCAAAAACCAAACCCATACAGAACCCACAGCAGAACACTGCAACAGGTTTCTTGTATTTTTCAAGGACAAGATCAATTCCATCCGGTCCCAGCTCTCAGGCTCCCCAGCTCCATTTCTGCCATCTGCCTGCCCTCAACCAGCACCTCTCAGCACCTTTGCTGCAGTCACACAGACCGGAGTTGAGGGTTTCATCAAAAAAATGAAGCCTTCCACCTCCCCCCTGGATCCCATCCCTACAACACTCATCAAATCAAACCTGTCTGTCATAAGCCCTCTTATCACACAAATAATAAACCACTCGTTAAACTCCGGCCATGTCCCGCCCTCACTCAAAACTGCCATTATCAAGCCTCTCCTGAAGAAACCCAACCTCGACTCAGATTGTCTCTCAAACTACCGGCCCATTTCCCATCTTCCATTCCTGTCCAAAGTGCTTGAAAAAGCTGTTGCCGTACAGCTACAGGAACATCTACAACGTCATTCATTGTTTGAAATATTTCAATCTGGTTTCCGTTCTGCCCATAGCACAGAGACAGCATTGTTGAGGGTAACCAATGACCTTCTCATCTCTGCCGATTCTGGATCCCCCTCCCTGCTCATCCTTCTCGACCTTTCAGCGGCTTTTGACACTGTCGACCACCATATTCTCCTGAACCGCCTCCACACCGACATTGGTCTCCATCATTCCACACTGGACTGGTTCACTTCTTACCTCGCTGACAGGACAGAGTATGTCAGCCTGGGATCTGCCAGGTCCCAAACAGCCCCTGTTACTTGCGGTGTCCCCCAAGGATCTGTCCTAGGACCCCTCCTTTTTATCCTGTACATGCTGCCACTGGGTCGTGTCATCAGCCGGCACGGCATCTCTTTTCACTGCTATGCCGATGACACTCAGTTATACCTCCGAACCGACCCCAACCTACGTTCAACCCCGGTCCGCTCATCATCACCTACTCTAACCCTCTCCAACTGCCTGGAGGAGATTAGGGCGTGGATGAGTCACAACTTCCTCCAGCTGAACAGTTCCAAAACCGAAGCCATACAAATTGGCACCCCTCATCAGGTCCAGTCATCACCCATAACCACCATCTCCTTCTCTGGTCAAGTCATCCCCCTCTCTACCTCAGTTACCAACCTCGGTGTGAAGCTGGACCCACAACTTACCTTTGTAAGCCACATCAAACATCTGTACAAAACCTGTTTTTTCCATATCAAGAACATTTCTAAACTCCGCCCATTCCTCACTTTCTCTGATGCAGAAAAACTCGTCCACGCCCTAATCTCCTCCAGGCTTGATTACTGTAACAGCCTGCTCATCGGCATACCCAACAAACACCTTCAGAAACTTCAATTCATTCAGAACTGTGCTGCCCGAACTCTGACGAAAACCCGCAAATACGACCACATCACTCCCATTCTTCAAGACCTCCATTGGCTCCCCATAACCTCAAGAATCCAATACAAAATCGCCCTCATCACCCACCTTTGCATCTACAGTAACGCCCCGCAATACCTCAAAGACCTCCTTACCCCTCACTCATCCACCCGTAACCTTCGGTCTCAAAGTACCAACCTCCTTCATCAGCCCCGCACACGACTCCGCACCATGGGAGACCGAGCTTTCTGCTTCGCTGCCCCCCCACATCTGGAACTCCCTCCCTGAACACCTACGACAACCCCAGTCTGTGGTCACCTTTAAAAAAGGGCTTAAAACTTTTTTGTTTAGACAGGTTTTCCTAGGTCGTCCCTAGTTGTTTTTATTCTCTCTCTGCTATTTAATCTCTTTTAGCTGTTTTATCTACTACTGATTTTAACGTGTCTGATTTTATTTTCTCTTATTCTTTTGTTTATTTTGTTTCTGGTTTCTGTAGCACTTTGAGATTCTTTATGAAAAGTGCTTTACAAATAAAATGTATTATTATTAATATGGTATTCAAGCATTATTTCATAATCATTATTTCTGGCTTTAATTCCATTTTCAATTAGTTGTTTTTCTCACTTTGGAGAAGAGACTGTCCCAAACCATAAACATTCCAGGAAAAGTATTTTTTTTAATCCAGTCATGGTAGGCTTAATTTAAAAGTACTTCATTTGTTAAAGTAAGACATTGGAGGGCAGACATAACAAAAGGAAAATCAAGTGCACCTGCAGAATACATTGGAATTGTTTACAAATTTTAATTACTGCCGCTACACACTGCCTGTAATAAAGCAAACATTAACTCTTAATTTTAAGACGTTTTGTAAATCGTATAAATAACCACACAAATTCAACAGAACTCTAAAATTCTTCACCACATTACTAAACATATGGCAACGGCCTACATTGGGTCATTCATTTGGTCAACATAATACACACCTCTCATTTGTCTACCCTTCATAGAAATAAACCACAGCAGCAGTATATCTCTAGCTACTCTAGATTTGAGTATTAAACTGTTATCTTGTTCTCTTGATAAGCTATGTCTGAAAAACCCAAAACTTCCATACTGTACTTTTGTCACTGAAATGAAAACATACACTACTTTCCTAAACTTCAAATCCACAAGCAGCTAAAATTTCAAATAGAAATACATTTATGAAAATGTCTATTAGTTATAGCAGCTATCATCGTATACAGACAATACACACTATACCTCAGGAGTGCATAGCGGAAACACAAGTTCACAATCCAATAACTTTCCAATCAATTACAAAATTTGAATACTTTGAATGAATCTCTGCAGAGCTCATTCAGTAGCTAAGAAAATAAAAATTCTACCTGTAGTGCAAAGTGATTGTAGGCCTATTCTAATATAGAAATATTTTAGATTCATTGCCACACACATTTACTAATCAGTGCTTCTGAACAAAACATCTTTACCTTAGACTCAGGAGTCATGTGTAAATGTCAGTAGTGGGTGTGAAATATTCACAAACTGCCCCTCCAGTGTTGCTGTTAATCGTAGAAAATGGGTTGTTTTAAAAACTGGGTCCATTTGATCATAGCTTTTTTGCTCAAATGAAGCACATGATATGCTTATTACAGTGACCCATACTAGATGTCCTAAGTCTGGCACAAGGAATTGAGTCCTTAGATTGCAAAATCACTACTGAAGCACTTGCTGGTAAATCTGCAGTCACCCTGTGAACGTGTACAATACAAAATAACTGAATAGTTGACATATAATTAATAAAAATAATAATTGCAGGCATTAACAGTAAGGCATGAAATGTCATGTAGCTTTAAGTCGATTGCCATTAGGTCTAAATAATTAGCAATGATGCAACACCCACACTTTATAACACAGTATAAGTGTTAAATGTTATGACAGTTATGACTTGTCAACTCTGTACCAATAATTATCCCTAACTAAGCAACTCTTACAAACCCTGAACTGTTAAAACATAACACTGATCCACCTGAAGAGAACCGTTCTACTTAAAGGACATTATCATGGTGTATGTCAAGCATTACCCTCTTTGAATGTTTTTGTAAGACCAAACTTTGGTGAGAAACTTTGATACATTTTCATAAACTGGACATACTTCAACAAGCTACCTGGCACCACTCAATCACATATTTAAATCATACAAAATTCCCTTTACAATGTCCTTAGCTCATGAGTACTTTACTCACCCAAAATTATAGATGATTTTGAATTAATATTTAAATTGAAATTATGATCCAACATGTCTGCGTTTACTCTGTGCTATACCAATGTGTCTTGGAGGCTATGTAAACAAAGTACCACTAGATGTCAGAAAATAATCTTTCATATCAAACGATATAAAAACAAATTAAACAAATGTCTTCCTTTCTCAAAAACCCACATTCCGCCGTCCATCGGCTTCCATCTTCATCGACCCCTCCTCTCCTTCCTCTTTAGTTTTGCAGAGTGAAGGAGTGTAGTGCCAGGAAGTGGTGCCGCTTCCTTAACCGTCCCCTGTCCCTCAGACCCCACAGTCATTGGTTCTGTCCTGGAGTTTGCGTGAGAGGATGAGCAGGGTGGAGATGGAGGCCACAGACGTGTGAAAGAGAAGCTGCCAGACGTTTCCTCAGGCCGAACAGGAAGACGTTGCATACGAAGATCACGCTCAACAGGCTGAGAGACTTGAACTTCTTCAGAGACGAGTGGAACAGGTACAGGTGACACTGTTTCAGAAGAGAAAGAAAAATATTGTTATTACACCAATACTTGTGGACAAGTGAAAAGTACAAGTTTTACAAGGCAAGCGTAGATCATGATTGACTGGATGAAAGTAGTAAAGAGGATATTCTGGACATGGAAAGAACACGTACCTGACAGACACAGCAGACAAACGCCAGGAGAAATGCCACAACATTCCATATTCCATCATAATCATCCTGGTTGTAACAAAAAAACATAAAAACACATACTTCTAGATAAGTCGTAAATCTGACCTGATGTGAACACACACACACAGGGACGAATGCATAACCAAGACAGCCAGCGGGAGATTAGGGAGTAGCTAAGACCTGAAAGAACGTACACATACGAGTCATTATAAAAGGGTGGGTGGTCCAGGAGAATACCTGAAAGGTGTACTCGATGAGGTGGATGCCTCTGATGAGGTTCAGAGAAGCACACATGATGTTCAAGACCAGGGAGAGGATGCCTGGTGCCGTTACTGGCGCCAGTCTCTGATTCTGACCTGAAGGAAACACAAACTAGTTAAAGTGCTGCAACACTACAACACTGAGTGGGGTCAGATGGCTGAGCGGTTAGGGAATCGGGCTATTAATCACAAGGTTGCTGGTTTGATTCCCGGCAACAAAAGTTACATGTCCTTCACCCTACTTGCCTCGGGGGGAATGTCCCGTACTTCTGTAGTAAGTACACCTACTATGTGACTTACTACACCCAACGATGAGATACATGCATGTGACGTGCTGATGAACTGTCTTTAGACAGTACAAGAAGACTCTCACCAGAGGCTGGGACTGGTTCCAAGTGCCCATTGGCAGCACCGTTGGTGAGCTGTAAGTCCTCCAGAGAGAGGACCTGAGGGGGTCTGGTCCTGAGGTCCTCCTGGACCTCTGCCAGGGTGACCTCCAGGGCGGGACAGCCCTTCTGGTTGTACTGGTGCTTCAGCCTCTGGATGGTGCCGTCTGCCAACCGAGACACATGAAGAGGGGTCAGATGGCTGAGCGGTTAGGGAATCGGGCTATTAATAAGTAGGTTGCCGGTTCAATTCCCGGCCGTGCGTTTACGCTGTGTCCTTGGGCAAGTTACTTCACCCTACTTGCCTTTGGAGGAATGTCCCTGTAATTACTGTAAGTCGCTCTGGATAAGAGCGTCTGCTAAGTGACCAAATGTAACTGCAACAACCATCTATGTACAGAGGACTATTCTACATTCTATCCCCATGGAAACGCTTGACATCAACTCCTCTTTTTTTGCAACTTGCCAAACTCCAGGAATGGGTATGGCCTCGCTGCCATGGTGACCCTGGCGGAGTTGAAGCATGCTGTGAACTCCCAGCGCAGGTCCTCCAGGAAGCAGAAGGCCAAGGCTACAGGCAGGCTGTGGTGACACACCGTCATGTAGGACACACCCTCGCAGGAGATCATGCTGTATGGGAGCGAGGGGGAGGGAAGAGAAGAGGGAGGAACATATAGAGGAGAGAAGGGGATGGAATTGAGGAAAATATTCTGTTCAACAAACTTGACACTCTCGTGAAACGGTGGTATCCACGTTTTTTCGTGTGTTTTCCTTACTAGATGTTGAGGTCATGACCCTTGACCACCCCTCTCTCAGGGAACAGGTTCAGAGTCTTGGAGATGGTTCTCAGCTGTTGTTTCCGCTCCTGCAGCTCCCTGTTGTGCTCGAAGTCTGTGGAGGCTGAGAGGGGAAGTCCGTCCCGTACCCGCACCACAAAGGCAAACAGGATCAGAGGCATGATCCACAGGACCACTGGGGAACACACGGCCTTAGAGTAGACAGGGTGAGAAAAGAGGATACAGATGAGAGTATGACCGTTTCTGCGGAGAAATACCATATCATGAACCGATTAATTAACAGGTGTTAAGCATACTTAACAGATTTAAATGGTACGGTATTTCACATATGTTAATTTTTACTTATAACTTTAGAAGGCATGTAGAACTTGTGCCTCGGATTATAAACGACGAGCCGGCTAACATGGTAACGGAACAAATACATCTGGGAAAGGGGGGGGGGCGTGGCTAGACATTATAAATATGCCTACGCCAAACAAATATGCGAGAGTATATAAATATGAGAGCAATAGAACATTAAAAGACTGCGCGCTGAGTGCAAGCTAGCTGCGTGTTTTGTCAACTATTACTTATCAGCTCCAGTCATTAGCAAGCAATCTTTGGTGAAAACTCAAATTCAGAACTGGTGTAGGCTACCACCCGCCTCATGCACCGTGGGACGACCAGGATGCAAAACGAGGATCCAGTACCTAGCATAGCTCTACTATATGCTTGTTGGAGAAAAGGGTACTGTAATGCCATACTTCTAACCTTAGCTACCTCTTATGTTAATAATCTAAACATTGCCCACTAATCACTCATGTCCACAATGTGCGATATTGGCTGACTAGCTACTCCCACAAACACAATCTTAGTCATGTGTAAACCAGACTCGCTAGTTAGTATGCCTGCTAGCTAGCTACCCATGCCAGCAAGAGCTAACAATGCTAACCGCTAGCTAGCTTACCTCATCATCATCCTACTGCCGCTCAGCTCAGCTGGTTTCCAATGTTATGCGTTCTATTGAAAAGTAAATGTCCTGAGTGCTGTAGCGCAAGTCATCAAACGATAGGTAACTGATTGCACGACTACTTCTATCAGCTCAACTGTTCTACTACTTGTTTCCCAGCCACTAAGCTTTAGCTGTTGTTTACTTCCCAGTACAGCTGCAACGCGAGACGCAGCGTTTGCTGCCACCTAGCGTTCATAAATGATAAAGTTGGTTTATTTAATCAAGGGTGTTTCATGATTCCTAGAAACGGTAACATCGGAACAGCTAGAATTAGATCACATTGAAGTTTTAATAAGCAAAAAATACTTTACATAATTATAAACTATTATACAGTGTGGTGTAAATCCTGGTAAGAGTTGACTAACAAATAGCATTCCTAACAGTTCTTGGGGGTTCAGGCACTTTATAAAAAAATATGCTATAGTACAAGAAGCTAGCAATGTCATATCTCCCTATTCAGCATAATAACCACTTTAAGTCCTTTATTCTGATCATTTAATTGACAACTGAAAACCTACTCCACACAAACTGAATTTTTAAGTGCTCCTGTAAAGTCCATGTTGAGGCAACATTTAGAGAAACCTTCACAGTTACATTTGAAGTATTGCAATACATCCTCGAAGTGAGTTCATCTCATTAGAAGTGTCGGACGAAATATGCATGGTGGGGCTCTCTACACTAACAACGAGAACATGATTATCAATCACATGCGGTGGATCTTGTCATGGTCCATGAACTGCTTGAGGTTCTGTAGGTTGTCCCACCACTTAAAGAGGAACGTTTCGGCGATGAGGCTAAACCAGGGGGTGATGAGCAGCTCTCCCCTCTTGGCCTTCTCCAGCATCTCCTTCAGTTCCTCCTTGGTGACGTAACAATGGCTCTGGATCTCATTGGGATCGGGGTTCACCTCCACGTCCTTCTGCATGAACAGGATGTAGTCGATCTCGTGCTCGCCCCAGACCCCGTCTGATTGGGCCTTGTAATGGATCCGGGTCAGGTAGGTCATCTCCTCTGGAGGCACCTGAGAGAGGAAGGCGGGAAGAAATCATCACAACTGAATTTGCATCACAAGTTCAATTTGCATTTTGTTTTCATATCCTCAAAACCCCCAATTATATCCGTTATAAAAACAAGCAAGCCATAAAGACAGACTTTAGACCGTTCTAAATGTATACACAGGAGTTACAGCACAGATATACAGTTAGCAGTATGCACACTACTAACCTGATTCATTGGGATTCCAAGCTCTGCTTCAATTCGTCTGGATGCCGCTCTCCTTATCCCAATAACGTCCTGCTCCTCCAATTCACTTACTGTATGTAGAGGATGGCTGCAGCAGGTGTTGGTAAAACACCCTATACACACACACACACACAGGTCGTTTCACCACCAAGGTTTAACCGAGTCATAAATTACCTTTTCAGAGTTGATATTTCAGATAAGAATCGGGGTCTTTTTTTTTACGAGGTTATTTTCTCACCTGGAAAGGTGATCTTCGCATCCGACCTCTGTTGTAAAAGGAGCTTGTCCTCACTGTTGAACAAGAATACGCTAAAGGCACGATGCAGTAAACCTGGAACAGAGATATTTCATTTAGTATCATTGTTTATGTTACGTTGGATATTCACTGATCATTAGGTACATATTTCATGAGCACAGAGGAGTCAATGTTATCATGTATCGGTCATCCGCACAAGAAGGATATTGTATGCTACAGTCTGTCACTTACCTTTGTCAATATTCGAATTAAGGTGGCAATTTTTTTTGCTATCCGCTCCTGTTTTATGGTCATTCTCATCGATGAGGATGCACATCTCTGCGAGAAGTTTCACCTGCTTCTCGTCCAGATTATCCGTGTTTATTTCAGGCATCCTTACAGCAGCACGCAGATCTTTCGCTTGTCTGTAAACAGTATTGATCAAGGTGAGAACTAGCTAAAACTTCGGGTTTTAACAGTTATCTATCAGTGTGCAAAATAGCCTTGAAACTAAAACGAAAACATCCGGCATAGCTGTGTAAGTAACATGAAGCCAATGCTCTAAAAAGCAGTCTATCAATAGACCATGCAGATAGCTAACGTTAAATCGGTCGCGCAAATTGGAGTGAATGAGATTTCAGCACTACTGAAACTATTAAATAGTAGTAATTTACGGTATATTACGGTATAGTCCGAGAACATTTAAAACAATGCAATACACACCTTGAGAAATATCTGAAGGAAAGAGATGCCGGGAGGAATCGAGGATGTTTTACACTGCTTCCACTTGACACAGGTACGACTGGCTTCAACAAGGCTGGTCCCTCACAGGACACCATCCGTAGCACAGCCCACAAGCCGCGCGCCATCATCACACCGACAAGGAACACCAATCACACCGCCAGAAGGAATCAACACGCCATCGAACCACCCTGGCTTATCTGAAAGAAGATTGAACGTGAAACAGTGATTTAATTTAGGAAGAATAAACCCCACTCGATCACCGATTATAAAGCGCTATTACTTACAGATGAACAGTCGTAATTCAGGTATAAATTGTCAGTTTTATAGCGTATTTCATGATAATTTTGCTGACGAGGTGAACGTGCTTGCTTACCATGGGCGTAATTGTGTGACGTTAGAGTTCGCAATTGGTTCAGACAGTAACGGCGTTCCTATTGGTTCGCAGATGCCATGTGGCACGGAACATAAACATGATCCAAAATGATTTAAAACAAGGAAGATATCCCGAGTGTCATTAAACATAGTCTACCTTACATCATCCCGGTAATTATATTTCGTGTTTAATTTAGGCACGCCAACTCATGACTCGTTTTAGCTCTAAATCATGATACTTATGGCATCCAGTCTTGGGGCTAAGCGCAGTGCTTTCTTATTTTCTGGGGTGTCTTAGCAAGCTAGCCCTCACAAGGTCAATTAATTTATCAAATGCAAAGAGATAAATACCTTGTTTTAATAGCACTCTATATAATAGTGCATGTAACTGTAGTTGCGTAAAGGTTGAAATAGACCTCAATAGGCATTGGTACTCATTAAATCCGTCAATTTGCTGCATGTGCATATGACACCCGGAATTATGTGCTAACATTTTCCATAATTTTAGATATTTCGAACGTTCTCGGTCAGAACTAGTGTTTTGCAAGATGTTCTCGATGTAGGATTACCCAAATACCATAAATCTGATAACTAAGTGAAGCTGACCTACCATGACGCACTAATCTGTCACCAAGGCCGTATTTGTATTGTTACTATGATAGGTGTAACGTGCTTTGACAGACTTATTATCATACTCCGTGGACAGCGTTTTCCCCACCTACTGTGTAAACAGAATCTCAGGTTGTAAAATAAGCTGTCTCCAACACGCTGAAATTACTTGGCAGACCCATGACCCGAACACTCCTTAACAGGCTATACTACTTCTGGTTTTCAGTTCAGCCATATTATACCTATCGCTCCATTTGTAGGCGTTACACTTTGCTAAATAATTCCGATGTCTGTATGGGATTGTGCGGTAATGTTTAACCTCTCTGTGGGAACAATGGGTTCTGTCCTACCAGCCCGACCGCAGTACTACGTAAGCTACAGTACGGCCGAATGTCAGCGGTTAGGTTTGATTAACCCTAACCCTGTGCAGTAGCGGGCTATCAGTGGTTAGCTGTACCCATGGGTTTACCCTGGCTTGTGTTTGCTTATAGCCTCAGGAAGGACAAGGTAAACAGGGGGCTAGCCCAGAGGAGGGATGCCTGGGGAAAGCGGAAGCAGTTCTTCCACTTCCCGCCACCCCAAGCAGAAGCGCAAGTCCCACAGCCTGTCCATACGACGCAGCAACAGCACGGAACAGGACAGGGCAGGCTTTCAGAGAGACATGCTGGAGGGCCAGGTGAGAAACGAACACTTCCACATACACAGTAACTTTGTAATGATTTCAGCTGTGTATGAATGTAGTAACTTAATAACGTTAATAACTGAAAAAACAGATATTGACCAAAACTATTTAAGGGGGCAAGTTCAATTCATAACGTAGTTTATGGCATGTTTTTTTTTATGGTAATGGTTTTGTTGCTGTCAATCTATCTTTCATGGGAATGGCTTACTGTGGTGTGACTGAGCACAGTACTGTTGTTAAATGGCCACGTAACCTTCAGTGTTTAATTGAAGAAGGTCTTTGGTCAAAGAGGAATCCTCGATCAGGTTGAATGCTGAGCAGAAGTCTGTATAGTGAGACTGAGTTTAGATGAGTTCAGTCAGAGTTGCAGGGACAGTTGGTATTCCTTACTGTTGCAAAGGAGAGACTCTTATTTGAGTTCTGTTGAAAAACAAGGTGAGATACTCACGTGTTTTATGTATGTTCTACTCAGACAAGCTGGTACTGTTTTGTGTGCTCACTGCTCATCCAAAGATGGTAATCAGAAAGTTGTTTGTTAACTCTCTTTTTTTCTATGCTGTGTGAGTTGCAGTTGTTGTATGTGGGAGATTGTACAGTACCAGCCGGTTTTACAGCAATCCTCAGGGATTGTGGTCTGTGTTACAGCTTCAATATAGATCTCACGATTCAGTAATGGTACACTTGTTAATGATTTTTTAAACCATGATTAACCAATTGAGCTGTCTCAGTTAGAATATTATAGATTGATTCTGCTCCTAGTTAGATATTAACCATCCTCATCAGTACACTACAGTGTGTCCAGTGTTTGGATCGACTGGTCTTTACAGGGACACACAGTCTTCTGATAAGAGGCCACACCGTATGCTACCTGGCGCTGGTGTGTTCCAGGCTACTATACAGACAGATAATCAAACTGCTTCTGTTTGATCAAGGCTGACAGAGGCTGGCTGTGTATCGAGTGTGGCTCGCAAATTAGCAAATAGAAACTTTGGATGTCCCCCGCCTTGTTTCCTTGAAACTACTTTGAGAAGTGGTGGTTTACAAGCATTACCTTTGACAGTGGGCTTGACCTAAGATGTAGTTTATGTTGTGTAGCAGTAGGATAAGAACCCAGAGTTGTAGTCATGGGGGATTACATGGTAGACGCTCAGGCTCCAGAACAACCTCATCAAGTTTTAATACAGTCTGCTTGTCCCGGTCTGATGAGTTTTTTCATCAGGCCCTCTGTCTGTCGACAGTACCTGTTGGTTCACGTAGGACCCCCCTTCACACACACGTACATAGACACACTCTCCCTCTCTTACACACACTTGCTCACTCTATTCTCTCTCATTCTCTCTCTCTCCTCTCTCTCTCTCTCTCTCTCTCTCTCTCTCGTATTCTCTTGTATTCTCTCTCATTCTCTCTCATTCTCTCTCCTCTCTCTCTCTCTCTCCTCTCTCTCTCTCCTCTCTCTCATTCTCTCTCTCTCTCTCTCACTCTCTCTCTCACCATAGAGATTAGGCCTGGCGGCCTCCACCTCTCAATGAAGGCATTATGTCCAGTAACCAAGGAGATCTTAATTTTTCAGGCACATGATTAAGCAGCTTTGAGAGAAGGGGCAGTTTGTTGTTTGCTAATTGGCATTTTCCCCCCCTAACATGTTTACATATTCCCTTGACAGAAGGGAGACTTCCTTTAGACACTTGCTTGCACTGGAGTACACATTACTGTAAGAGAGAGAGGACGAGAGAACGAGGAAGAGAGGAAGGGAGGAAAGGAGAGAGAGAGAGAGAGAGAGGGAGGGATAGGCTCACGTGCCTGTCAGAGAAAGTACAGTAAAAGAATCGACACTTAGGCAAGCTGTCAGAAGCAGGTTTGAAGCCACTGTTTTCATGCTGTGCTGCTGTGCTGGCTGTGCTGTTGTGTGCTGTGCTGCTGTGTGCGGTGCTGCTGTGTGTGCCTGTTAAACACCTTTGTGGAACTCCCAGGAGTAGAACATGGAGGTTCGTCAACGAAGCTTACAACGTGTTGGAACTGTATTATAGGAGCACTATAGTGGTGACGTTCCATGTTCTTGCAAAGATTTTCTGGTATCTAGTAGTTTTAGCCACAGGATATGGCTTTGGCTTGTGTTTGCTGTAGACTTTTTGGTCCTGTGCTTATCCACCCTCATTGAATTGTAACTGTATGATGAACTTTCACTTGTGACATGCGAGTGTTCTGATACTTCCAGTTTAATAATAGAACAGAAATCAATATAATTTGACATCTATCATTATCAGTGGATCCACTGTAAGACACCTGACAAAGGAACTTCCACTACAGTGTTTCCTCCTCTTTCAAAATGTACAGGTTGACTGACGTAACCACGGCTGCATTTCACAGTTGTTGTTTTTCTGCACTGTTCTCATGTCTTGTTTGTAGGATTCCAAGCTACCTATATCTCTGCGTAGCAATCTGCTTGACCTGTTTGGTCAGATTGAACGCGAGTTTGAAAATCTCTACATTGAAAACTTGGACCGTAAGTAGTTTAAACTAAAGTGCCTCTAGCTTGACGTCTTGTTGATTGCGCTGTCATGCTTGTTTTTCATGTCTGGTAACTGTCTTGCGATAGACTAATGCTAATGCCAATGCTTATGCTAACTCTCTAGTACGTCGGGAGATAGATACACTCAACGATCGTCTGGCTGGAGATGGACCCATAGAAGGTGGAGATCCCAGCAAAGGCGGGCTGAAAACAAAAGGTATTGCAAAGACTTTTTTTAAAGACGGCACTCTTGCCACACAATATCCTCATATTTGGGTGTATTTTAGATAAAAGGCCTCTGACCATGTTTATAGTCCCTATGTTCCCTAACCGAGGATCATCAGTTAGTGTGTGTTTTGGTTCCGATACGAACGGTTTAACGTGCCCAAATGATGTACGGGTGCCGGGTGGTGAAACGTGGGTTATCAAATAAGGAAGTGAATTCATCAACAGTTTATTTCTTGTTCTTTGTTTTCTTTTCTACAAATGTTTTCATCTGATTGTCTTGAAATGAATTTGAATCGATTGATGAAACACGTTTGTTTATGGTTGTGTGTTTGTGTCTGCAGCTAGCCATAGCACCAGTCAGCTCTCCCAGAAGTTGAAGACGACGTACAAGGCATCCACTAGCAAGGTAACATAAGATAAGTTACTGTGAGTTTAAACAGGAGAGAAAGATAAGGCTATGTAAACTATGCTAGCTCTTTTGGATTAACGGCTTACATTATTTAATGATAAACGATGATAAAAAGCGCCTTTGTTGCCAAGTGGTTAGACTGGCTCTAGAATAGTATTCTTCTTCTGAATGACAGAGGATTTTTCAATTATTTATCACCCAGTCAATTAAAACTTGTTTGCAATAACGTAGCAGGTTAATTAAACCAGGAACTAACTATTTCGTGAGACCCTAGCTGTCAGCTCATAGCTCAACAGTCCAGTGCTGTTTTGCAGGGTTTATATCCCGACCCAGAGGATTAAAAAAAACGAAAGGATTTTTCACTTTCCCTCTCCCTCCACTGATGTAGTGCCACCCCTCTTTCCACTGAAGAGTAGGGCGACCTTGAACCTTCACTGGGGGCTCATGGGAGCTGTGTGCTGGGGACTCCTGGGTAATGACCTGGATGTGCATGAGTCCTCCAGGGGTTAAACCAGTGATTGTCTCTCAAGTGATCCACTACAGCCAACTGACCCATGACGACTCACTAAATGCACTGTAGATCGTTAACCATCCTGAGTAGAGGAAGCATATACTAATGCAAACTAACTCCAGTCCCATCGCTCATGGCAACCGTTGTGATGGGAGAGAAAGGGTGAAATGCTATACCATCGTGCGAGCGTGTGTCTTAAACTTTGTTGCTGGTGCTGAGTTCTATCAGGTCCATTAACACTCGGAATAAATGCTGTTTAAGTGAATTTGCCCTGCACCACACTTTAGGAGGGTTAAGGAGAACTTTATATTTTTAACACCACCCTTATTCCTCTCCTCTCCTCTCCTCTCCTCTCCTCTCCTCTCCTCTCCTCTCCTCTCCTCTCCTCTCCTCTCCTCTCCTCTCCTCTCCTCTCCTCTCCTCTCCCCTCCCTCCCTCCCTCCCTCTCTCCCTCCCTCCCTCCCTCCCTCCCTCCCTCCCCCTCTCCCCCTCTCCCTCTCTCCCTCTCTCCCTCTCTCCCTCTCTCCCTCTCTCCCTCTCTCCCTCCCTCCCTCCCTCTCTCCCTCTCTCCCTCCCTCCCTCTCTCCTTCTCTCCCTCCCTCCCTCCCTCCCTCCCTCCCCTCCCCTCCCCTCCTCTCATCCCTCCCTCCCTCCCTCCAGATCGTGTCTAGTTTCAAAGCCACCACATCCAGAGCCGTGTGCCAGCTGCTGAAAGAGTATGTCGGTCACAGGGATGGCATCTGGGACCTTGCCATCACTCGCATCCCTCCCGTCGTCTTGGGAACTGCGTCCGCAGGTCAGTCTTAAAGGGCCAGGTCACCCAAAACAACATCAGTTTGTTCCATGAACTCTGAGAGGTCCCTCCCTTTAACAGTACTATGCATGATCAGTTCTCCTGCTTGGCGGGGATGCTCATCCTTCCATTGACATTTGCATTACATTTAGTCATTTAGCAGACGCTTTTATCCAGAACACTTACTGTACTTACAGTAAGTACAGGGACATTCCCCCCGAGGCAAGTAGGGTGAAGTGCCTTTCCCAAGGACACGTCATTTTGCACGGCCGGGAATCGAACCGGCAACCTTCGGATACTAGCCTGATTCTCTACCCGCTCAGCCACCTGACTCCTTTCCCCTCTAACAGATCACTCAGCGTTGCTGTGGAGCATTGAGACGGGGAAGTGTCTGCTTCGATATGCAGGTCACGCGGGATCAGGTAAAACTGCTCGCCGCACAGACGATGAAATCTGATTTGGTCATACAACATTGATAAGAGCACTTTGACTGACCCCGAGCTTAATTGAATACGCTCTCAGTCACACTGTGTAGCATGGAGAATGTTCAGGGGATGGAGTGCTTGAGGAAATGTTTGAATGTTTGTAAAGACAAACGAACCATCCACATGCAGAATGTACCTGATTAATCGTGTTTGTGTTTTATCAGTCAACTCGATCAAGTTTCACCCCACGGAACAGATGGCACTCACAGGTATGAAGATGATTGTGCTAACTGTGTGTGTGTGTGTGTGTGGGGGGGGGGTTTGTGTGTTGTTCTAACTACCCAAAGTTGTCATGGAAATCTGTTTGATGTAGTCGAGGCACACCTCTTGATAATGGCTTTGTGTTGCTTTGTGAATCTGTGACTTACTTTTAGCTGTGTGTGATGTTACTCCTTGTGGCATACCGTGTGTGTGTGTGTGTGTGTGTGTGTGTGTGTGTATACAGGTGATACAGTGGGCTTTTCATTCTCTGTATGTGTTTACAGTACAGTTTTGGGTTATGTGCTTGTGTGCTTATTTGTGTGTGTGTTTGTGTGTGTGTGTGTGCGTGTCTGTGTGTGTGTGTGTGTGTGTGTGTGTGTGTGTCTCCAGCGTCTGGGGACCA
Source organism: Mallotus villosus (assembly GCA_903064625.1). Classification (NCBI taxonomy): domain Eukaryota; kingdom Metazoa; phylum Chordata; class Actinopteri; order Osmeriformes; family Salangidae; genus Mallotus; species Mallotus villosus. The sequence goes on from CAEFZP010003636.1 coordinate 158,939, forward strand.
GACTGCTCACATCTGGCGCTACATGGTGCAGCTGCCTGTCTCCCAGCCCCCAGCTGACATCAGCGTGAGTTCCTCTCCTCCCTCAATACCTCCGTACCTCCCTCCATACCTCCGTACCTCCCTCAATACCTCCGTACCTTGATACCTCCCTCTATACCTCAATACCTCCCTCTATACCTCAATACCTCCCTCTATACCTCAATACCTCCCTCTATACCTCAATACCTCCCTCTATACCTCAATACCTCCCTCTATACCTCAATACCTCCCTCTATACCTCAATACCTCCCTCTATACCTCAATACCTCCCTCTATACCTCAATACCTCAATACCTCCCTCAATACCTCCATACCTCAATACCTCCCTCAATACCTCCATACCTCAATACCTCCCTCAATACCTCCATACCTCAATACCTCCCTCTATACCTCAATACCTCCCTCAATACCTCCATACCTCCCTCAATACCTCCCTCATCTCTTCTTGACTCATGGCTGTTACTTTCACAGCCGGTCGAAGACTTATTCAGATTACTTTCAGTTGTTTCAGCTGGAAATCCTTTGAAGTCATCAAGGTGAAGGATTTGATTGGATGCTTCAGTTCTGGTGACTAAACTTTGACCCCTGACCCCCCCCCAGGTTCCCTGTGAGGACGACCTGGAGCTGTCTGACAGGGAGGAGGGGGAGACGGACGAGGGGCCCTTTGAGGTGCCCACCATCCGCGTTGCCACGGCAACCCTGAAGAGCCACCAGGGCGTGGTGATCGCTGCTGATTGGCTGGTTGGGGGGAAGCAGGTTGTCTCGGCTTCCTGGGACCGATCGGCCAACCTGCACGAGGTGGAAACATCTGAGCTGGTTCACACACTCACAGGTACACACACACACACACACACACACACACACACACACACACACACTCACAGGTACACACACACACACACACACACACACACACACTCACAGGTACACACACACACACACACACACACACTCACAGGTACACACTAGGGGTGTAACGGTACACAAAAGTCACGGTTCGGTACGTACCTCGGTTTTGAAGTCACGGTACGGTACAGTACGGTACGGTCAGAGGTGACGTTCCATTGACTGGAAATATTACTCCCTCGTGCTTGGAGACATGCTCGACAGGGAAATCCACTCCGAGTATAATGTCACTATCATAGCTACTGACGATGGTACTCCTCCCCTCTCCAGTACGAGCGTTTTTACTATTCACGTTTCTGACGTGAATGATAACGCGCCTACATCGTATTTAAATAAAGTGGATGAATCACTGTATACATTTTCAGTGAACAAGCACTAAATAACTAATGCAGTCTACTTCAACAAGGACCATTAATTGACTGACAGGCCACTAATCAAAGACTTTTCGTCTAACGTAAGTACACTATGACATAAACTCAGGTAAAAACTCAGGTAAAAAAAAACACTTGCTTAGGTTAGGTTTTCATGTGCTAACGGTAGAGCTAGCTTGATCTGACAGTGTGTTTCAATGCAAGCGCCGCCACTTACACTCGGCTAGCTAGCTACTTGGTTAGCTAGTTTCTAAGTCATATGCACCATTCCATGCAATACTATAACTCCGACTTCAAGTTTTAAGTTCCGCGCCTCAAAACAAACCTTTACATTCGCCATATTAACGCTATGTACGCCACATTTGCGGACCGCGGTCCACCTCTGTAACACCAAATACGTGCCTGTACCGTCACGGTACGGTACAAATACGTGTACCGTTACACCCCTAGTACACACACACACACACACACTCTCACACATACACACACACACACTCACAGGTACACACACACACACAGGTACACACACACACACACACACACACACACTCACACACAGGTACACACTCACACACACACACACACCACACACACACCACACACACACCACACACCACACACACACACACTCAGTCACAGGTACACACACACACACACACACACACACTCACACACACACCATGTACACACACACACACACACCACACACCACACCACACACACACCACACCCACACACAGGTACACACCCACACACACCACACACACACCATGTACACACACACACACACACCACACAGTACACACACCACACACACACACACACTCACACACAGGTACACCACACACTCACAGGTACATACATACACACACACACACACACACACCACACACACTCACAGGTACACACACACCACACACACATACACACACTCACAGGTACACACACACACATTCACACACTCACAGGTACACACACACACACACTCACACACACTCACAGGTACTCACACACACTCACAGGTACACACACATACACACACTCACAGGTACACACACACACACACACACACACATAGTCCAGGGGGTTGTATAAGTGTTGCATCCTAGTGTAAATATGCTGTGTGTGTGTGTCCAGGTCACGACCAGGAGCTGACCCACTGCTGTACTCACCCCACCCAGCGCCTGGTGGTCACCTCGTCCAGAGACACCACCTTCCGTCTGTGGGACTTCAGAGACCCGTCCATCCACTCTGTCAACGTGTTCCAGGGCCACACAGAGTGAGTGGGCCCCAGAGCAGCACAGCACACAGAGACACAGAGACACAGAGACACAGAGACACAGAGACAAAGGGACAAAGGGACAAAGGGACACACAGAGACACACAGAGACACAGAGAGACACAGAGAGACACAGAGAGACACAGAGAGACACAGAGAGACACAGAGAGACACAGAGAGACACAGAGAGACACAGAGAGACACAGAGAGACACAGAGAGACACAGAGACACACAGAGACACACAGAGACACACAGAGCCACACATACCTAGTTTTTAGCCACCAGGTGGCAGTACAGCACCGTATTTTCTTTCCGAACTCCGTCTGCAGTCTGTCACCTCCTAGCCTTTTCATCAGCCATTTCCTCTGCTTTTCAGAGGAAACACTCTCAGTGTGTGTGTTTTTTCACCCCACATTGTCACGTTAATTTCCAGGACCGTGTTGCTCTAAGCGAAATCCTCCGCTCGCTCCTCCGTTCATCATGGAGCACTTCTCTTCCACTTTGCTCTCTCTCCCTCTCTCCCTCTCTCTCTCCCTCTCTCTATTCTCTCTCTCTCTCTCTCTCTCTGCCCTCCCTCCCTCCCTCTCCCTCTCTCTCTCCCTCTCTCTCTCTCTCTCTCTCTCTCTCTCTCTCTCTCTCTCTCTCTCTCTCATTTATCAGTGGCTTCTCGTTAATCCCCTCCTCTCTGTGTAATTTGGCCCCTCGTTCGTAGCCAGGGCTCAATTTGAGTTGCTCATTTGAAAACGCGGACTGTCAGCTTGTCGGGGAAATTTCAATGCCACTCCGTAAAGGCAGAGTGTGTGTCGTGGCTCTGGAAGCCTTTGATTGCCGGGGATTACATGGTACTCATTATGTGAGACCCCAGCATGTATAATTCCTACAGATCCCACTTTAATTCTCTCCAATAGACAATCAGCGTAATGAGATTAGCGACAGCGACGCGGGCCTTCGCCAGTTTCCGGATGGTTCCCCCCCCTCTCCCCCCCCCTCTCCCCTCCATCCCTCTATTTCCCTGTCAGTGTGGAGGCAATTACTTCCTGTACGTTGAAAGCATCTCGAGCAGGTTTGCTGAAAACCTGCCGTCACCCACTGAGGCAAGAGCGTGGTCTGTTAGGAAACGCACGACAAGCGAATGTGTAGTTCTCCGTCTGTGTGGAGAGCCTGTGAGGTGAGGGGTCTGTCAGAGAGCCTGTGAGGTGAGGGGTCTGTCAGAGAGCCTGTGAGGTGAGGGGCCCGTCAGAGAGCCTGTGAGGTGAGGGGTCCGTCACAGAGCCTGTGAGGTGAGGGGTCCGTCAGAGAGCCTGTGAGGTGAGGGGCCCGTCAGAGAGCCTGTGAGGTGAGGGGTCCGTCAGAGGGCCTGTGAGGTGAGGGGTCCGTCACAGGGCCTGTGAGGTGAGGGGTCCGTCAGAGAGCCTGTGAGGTGAGGGGTCCGTCAGAGAGCCTGTGAGGTGAGGGGTCCGTCAGAGGGGCGTCACGCTGGTCACTCTTCTTCACGCACTTCCAGTTTACCAGCCGAGGGTTCAGCAGGGGGAGGCCACACCTGAACCCCCTCCCCCCTCAGGACTCACAGCCAGTCTTATCCCAGCTAGCAGGACTCTCTCGGTCAATAACTCACCCAGGCAGCGTGCAGCTATCAGATGCCACGCTACTGTCGGAGGCAGCCGGCTCCTGCACGCGTGCGGCCATCGTTATGGCGTCGTCATGGCGTCGTCATGGCCTCACGCTGTGCCTCTTGTGTCATGGACAGCAGCCGGCATGTGAGACTGTCAGCACTTGGGCTTGATTGACACTTCACTGCGTGGGATGTTTCTGTGCGTCTGCGTGTTTGTACACAGAACATGTGTGTGCATATGCATGCCCGGGTGCGCGTGTGTGTTTGCCTGCCTGCCCGTCTGCGTTCGAGGAGACAGCTGCTAGTCTTAATGAGCTGCAGTTACAGTGACGCGCGTGCATGTCTGGCTGAGGAGGGGGGAGAGAGAGAGATGGGAGAGGGGAGAGTAGAGAGGGTGTGTGAGAGAGGGGAGAGAGGGGAGAGAGAGGATAGAGCGTATCTCTTTTTTGTCATCTTTTTGTGCTGTGTGGCTCGTGTTTTCTCATCTGTTTCAGCTTGTGTCGCTTGTTGCATCTCGTTTTGTCTCTCGTTTTTCGCTCTTTTTCTCTCTTTTCTCTCTTTTTCTCTCTTTGTCGCTCGTTTTTGCTCTCTTGTATTCTCTCTGTTTTCGTCTGTTTTCTCTGGCTATCTTGTCTTTTCTTTTTCTGTGCTGCTTTTCGTTTTACGTGAGGGCGGCAGGAGGGACTTGAGGGGCTCTACTGTCATCTGGAGGGGAATGCTCCGATGCCCCGCGCTCACAAGATGAATGAGGCCTGCACACAGCCTGGTGAGGCCTGGAGGCCTCCGTGGTAAAAGCCCAGTCAGCTCTCCAAACACACACACCACACACACACATCACACACACACACCACACACACAACACACACACACACAAACACACCTTGACAGTGGGTGACAGTGGCTGACTTGACAGCGGGTGTGTGGGTGTGAGCATGGCCGTGGGTGTAGCTCGGTCGGTGAAGCTCCAGTCTGTTTGTTCGGGTCAGGTGACAACCAGAGCAGCCGATTGGTCCTTCATAGTATAGGTGACAACCAGAGCAGCCGATTGGTCCTTCAGTAGTAGCAGGTGGGAGAGCTCCAGAGGCTGCTCCTGGGATGAGCGCCCGCTCCAGGCCGTCGAGAGCGGCCTCCAGAGCGCTTCTTTTCCCGGTGTGGGAGGAAAGCCAGTCCTCTGGAAGCAGATCGTCTCTGTGACAGGCAGAACGACGGCACAGCGGTGATGGCATGATGGAAAGGGCTGCCGGTAGGCTGTGGAGGATTACCAGGCGGGAGGGACGAGAGCTGGAGGGAGGGAGGGGCTCGTTTGCAGCGTCTTCAGCGGCAATTAGCGCTAACAGGTGCTGACAGTGTGCGGTGGCAGTCAGAAGAGCAGCGCGTTCAGTCTGGTCGGCCACCTCATCTCCGTCTCTGGGCCGTGGAGTCGAACGCACGGGGGCAGGAAGGCACGGGGGCAGGAAGGCACGGGGGCAGGAAGGCACGGGGGCAGGAAGGCACGGGGGCAGGAAGGCACGGGGGCAGGAAGGCACGGGAGCAGGAAGGCACGGGGCACGGGGGCAGGAAGGCACGGGGGCAGGAAGGCACAGGGGCAGGAAGGCACGGGGGCACGGGGGCAGGAAGGCACAGGGGCAGGAAGGCACAGGGGCAGGAAGGCACGGGAGCAGGAAGGCACGGGGGCACGGGGGCAGGAAGGCACGGGGCAGGAAGGCACAGGGGCAGGAAGGCACGGGGGCAGGAAGGCACAGGGGCAGGAAGTCACAGGGGCAGGAAGGCACAGGGGCAGGAAGGCACAGGGCAGGAAGGCACGGGGGCAGGAAGGCACAGGGGCACGGGGAGGGGAACAGACGTGACAGCGCTGTCGCTTTACAAACGGGACGCCATGTCGTGTTTGTCTCCGCCTCGCGTTCGGCGCTGATCACAGGTGGCGGTGTCTTTGTGTCTAAGCGTGTGTGTGTGTGTGTGCGTGACTGTGTGTGCGTGCGTGTGTGTCTGACAGCACTCCAGAATAGCGGTATGTCAACACGTTCCTGATTCCGAAGTGACTGTGAATAACACCAGGAGCAGTGTGCGAAGGCGGTGTCTTATTAGAGACGTTGTCAAGATGGATCTAATTACTCAGGGATCCAGTCTGGAAATAACCCAAGCTCACTGGGACGTGACCAGCACTGTCACAGAGATACAACAAAAGTAGCGTGTTAGCTAGCGTTTAATCTTGTTACGCTCCTTCACCTCTGTCTGCCTGCCTGTCTGTAGTCTGTCTGTCTCGTCTCTCTGTCTGTCTGTCTGTCTGTCTGTCTGTCTGTCTGTCTGTCGTCTGTCTGTCTGTCTGTCTGTCTGTCTGTCTGTCTGTCTCTCCTCCCACCTGTCTGTCCTCCCCCCTGTCTCTGTCTGTCTGTCTCTCCTCCTACCTGTCTGTCTGTCCTCCCCCCCTGTCTGTCTGTCTGTCTGTCTGTCTCTCTCTCTCTCTTTCTCCTCCCCCCTGCCTGTCTGCCTGCCTGCCTGTCTGTCTGTCTGCCTGCCTGCCTGCCTGTCTGCCTGTCTGTCTGTCAGCCTGTCTGTCTGTCAGTCAGCCTGTCTGCCTGCACGCTGCCTCTGTGTTCCCCTGGAGGAGCTCCTTCCTCTCCTGTTCCGCTCGGCGGCTGACGAGTTTCGACCTTCCCTGTCACAGCCTCCAGCTAGCGGAGACACGCCACTCTCCAGAACAGAACACCTCCCAAGTCCTAATAGGACTTTAATCAACCTTTTAATCTGTTGCCCCCCCCCCTTCTCCTCCTCCTCCCCACATCCTCCAGCTCAGGAAGTCAGAAAGTGCATGATCATCATCATCACCATCATCATCAGCGATGCACTCCTTGGGCATGGGGTTTAAGTGGGCGGAGCCGTGTGCTGGCCCTGTCTGGCAGTGGTGTAAAGTACAGTTTCCTGGAGCGGCCCCCCTGCTCCTCTAACACACCGGAGTTTAGCCCCTGATTAAAGCTTAATTAGATGTCAATTTAAATTAAGCGGGCAGCTAGCTAAGCAGCCGCCGGTTCAGCCAGGCTAGGCTAGGCCGAGAGAGCTAATCTCAATCAGGGGGGGAAAAGCAACGGCACACCGAATCCAATCCTCCTACGGTGTGTGGAGAGGAGACGGGGGTGTGGTGGTCTGACAGCAGGGACTGACATTATAAATTGGAAATATTAAAGTCTATTAAAGGAATGGGCCTGACCTCAGCAAGGTGGGAGATAGCCTGCTGGCTCCAGTTCATCATGAGCGCGGGCGAAGACGTGCTGAGGGGAGCACTTTGGCCTGACCCTGTCCACGGGGGTGGGGTGACTTTGAACAGCGTCCCCCACTTTAAGTGAACCCCCCCACCCCCCCCACAGAGGTGCTAGCGTTAGCATTATGTGGAGCTCTGGGGTGAGGGGGCTCTGGCGTGCTAGCACCAACGTAGCTAGCGTGACCGAGGTCCCCTGGGGGATCAGCCATTAGTTAACCAGGCCTTCTCAGGCAGGGGTCGTCAGAGCATGCTCTAGCCCAGTCTGTCACCATTGTTCCACTGTGTGACTGTGGCTGTGCCCCCCCCCACCGGCCCACCCCCCACGCTGCCGGCTGGATTACCCAGAGACGGCACGCTGAGAGGCAGCCACGGAAACAGCCACCTGCAGGGTCTCCGGTCTGGAGCCAGAGGGAGAATAGAGAAGGGAGAAGAACTCCTAGTTCTGTTCCAGAGTTGTTGCACACATGCTGCTAGATTATCAATCCCAGCCCTCCCTCCTCTCTCATGTCTCCCTCCCGCTACCCCTCCCTCCCTCTACCTCCCTCCCCTCTACCTCCCTCACCTCCTCTCTCCTCCTCCTCCTCTGCTTACAGATATCTCATATCACTCTGTTGTATGAATGAGTCTGCAGCAACGACCTCTCTCTCCATAGACCAAATGATTCACTCTTACATAAAGAATAACAGGAGAACTCTTCTTCTTGATGATGACGTTAATCGTGTAGCTAATTAGAAAGGGGTTATAGATCTGTCTGTAATCATGTCATCACTTTGTTGTGACCTTTTTGTGCAGCACTGTGACATCGGCAGTGTTCACCGTGGGGGACAACGTGGTGTCAGGAAGTGACGATCGCACCGTCAAGGTGTGGGATCTGAAGAACATGAGGTCGCCCATAGCAACCATCCGCACAGACTCAGCCATCAACAGGTACAGTAGGAAACAGGAAGTAGGAGGAGCGTGTTCCCTCTGTTCTGAGTGTCTGTTTGATATGTAGATTAGATGGCTGGATGGATGGGCATGTGTGCCATACCAGAGCTAACCTTGCCCTTGATCTGATTGGTAGATAGGCATGTGATGTGTGCCATACCAGAGCTAACCTTGCCCTCGATCTGATTGGTAGATAGGCATGTGATGTGTGCCATACCAGAGCTAACCTTGCCCTCGATCTGATTGGTAGATAGGCATGTGATGTGTGCCATACCAGAGCTAACCTTGCCCTCGATCTGATTGGTAGATAGGCATGTCATGTGTGCCATACCAGAGCTAACCTTGCCCTTGATCTGATTGGTAGATAGGCATGTGATGTGTGCCATACCAGAGCTAACCTTGCCCTTGATCTGATTGGTAGATAGGCATGTCATGTGTGCCATACCAGAGCTAACCTTGATCTGATTGGTAGATAGGCATGTCATGTGTGCCATACCAGAGCTAACCTTGATCTGATTGGTAGATAGGCATGTCATGTGTGCCATACCAGAGCTAACCTTGCCCTCGATCTGATTGGTAGATAGGCATGTGATGTGTGCCATACCAGAGCTAATCTTGCCCTTGATCTGAACCTGCAGGATCAGCGTCTCAGCCAACCAGAGGATCATCGCTCTGCCGCATGACAACCGCCAAGTCCGACTGTTCGACATGTCTGGAGCGAGGCTTGCACGACTGCCTCGCAGCAACAGACAGGTACACAGAGAGGCAGTAGGAGAGAGAGACAGACAGGTACACAGAGAGGGCAGTAGGAGAGAGAGAGACAGACAGGTACACAGAGAGAGGCAGTAGGAGCAGAGAGAGACAGACAGGTACACAGAGAGAGGCAGTAGGAGAGAGAGACAGACAGGTACACAGAGTGAGGCAGTAGAAGGAGAGCGAGAGACAGACAGGTACGTAGAGAGAGAGAGAGGGAGTAGAGAGAGAGGGAGACAGACAGGTACACAGAGAGAGCAGTAGAGAGAGAGGGAGTAGAGAGAGAGAGAGGGAGACAGACATGTACACAGAGAGAGCAGTAGAGAGAGAGGGAGTAGAGAGAGAGAGAGGGAGACAGACATGTACACAGAGAGAGCAGTAGAGAGAGAGGGAGACAGACAGGTACACAGAGAGAGCAGTAGAGAGAGAGGGAGACAGACAGGTACACAGAGAGAGCAGTAGAGAGAGAGGGAGACAGACAGGTACACAGAGAGAGCAGTAGAGAGAGAGGGAGTAGGAGGAGAGAGAGAGAGACGGACAGAGACACACTGATGGGAGGTGATGGGAGGACAAAGCCAGCCACAGGTGATGGGAGGAAAAAGCCAGCGCCCCTCCCCCACTGCTGGGGCCTGCTTCTGTCAGCGGGCCTGTCTCTGGCTGTTATCACTGATGATGTGGAGACCACAGGAGATGTTCAAGTGGTTGTTGTTGATGCACAGCTGTCAGGACCTGTGGAGAAAGCCCTGGTCTGTCTGTCATTCCGTCCGTTTCTGGGTCATCCACATGCACTTTATATTATGCATAGGCTTAACTAGGTGTGTGTGTGTGTGTGTGTGTGTGTGTGGTGTGTGTGTGTGTGTGTGTGTGTGTGTGCTTTCAGGGGCACCGGCGCATGGTGTGTTGCTCTGTGTGGAACGAGGAGAACCAGTCGTGTAACCTGTTCACCTGCGGCTTCGACAGGCAGGCCATCGGCTGGAACATCAACATTCCTGCTCTGCTGCAGGAGAAGTAACACAACACACACACACCTTGAACAACACACACACCATTATAACACACACGCACACCATGAACAACACACACACACACACCATGAACAACACACACACACACACCATGAACAACACACACACACACCACACCATGAACAACACACGCACACCATGAACAACACACCACACACACCATGAACAACACACACACACACACCATGAACAACACACACACACACACCATGAACAACACACACACCACACACACACCATGAACAACACACACGCACACCATGAACAACACACACACACACACACACCATGAACAACACACACGCACACCATGAACAACACACACACGCACACCATGAACAACACACACGCACACCATGAACAACACACACGCACACCCATGAGCAACACACACATGCACACCATGAACAACACACACGCACACCATGAACAACACACACACACACACACACACACACACCACACCATGAACAACACACACGCACACCATGAACAACACACACACCATGAACAACACACACACCATGAACAACACACACACCATAAACAACACACACTTGCTTTTACCCATTCACACATAATAGCATGCTGCAGACAACCTTAACACTGCACACACACACACAAGCACAAGGACCCACACACCAACATCTATCTTTAGAGTACCTATCTGCATTATTCTTTTGACATTTTGACCTTCTCACATCACTGACGACCTTCTAAAAGTTTGTTTTTATAGATATTTCCATGTTTTGTAACATGCTACTGTAAGGATATTTTAACTTCTCAGTTCATTGTTTCCCACGTTACTGTTGTCTTCTAAATATCTGAACGTTTATCTAATTAAGACATCCTGTTACTATAACAACCACAATATATCCTGGCCCTGTTTCGGTATTGTCGCGATGCATCCTTCCTCCTTCCCTGAGTGATGTCAGACGTGAAAGCACAGTTCTGGCTTTCATCTCTCCACTCGTGTTAGAGATCCTTGAGGACCTGAAGGGAAGGACATGATCTTGGGAAGGGAAGGACAGGATCTTGGGAAGGGAAGGATGCATCTTGACAGCATTGGAACACGGCCCTAAGCTCTCTCTGTCGCCGAACAGGACCCGGAAGAGGTCCTGTTCAAGGAGGTAGAGCAGGAGTGTTTACACTGTGCGTTTGAACCCTAGCCGAGAGATACCACTCTGTGTGGATGGCGCATCCTTTTTTGGTCAAGTGGTCTTCCTCTCAACGCATGTCGGTCTCTAAATGTTAGTCTCTTTCTCACATGTCCACCTTAAAATGAGCCGTCACCACAAGTTTGAGTGGATGTGTTTATCTACAGTGCTTTGTGACGTTTGTTTACATTAAATAGCTGTTAGTCTGTTGCATCGATTTGTGTACATCATGAGGTTTTACAATAATGTGTCGTTTGGAAAAGTGGTAAGTCAATGCCTGCTATTTATTTATCTTCTGTAGATCCTGTTTTCATGCTATGCCAGTGATGCCACCCAAATGTTGTTTGTTTGGGATTTCTTGCTTAATAAATATATATAGGGAACGCTTAAATGTTAAGAATCTATGGACATAAAATGTAATTCTGCATGAAGTTAAGTTCATTAATGTCGTATGTAATGCCTTATAACTCAAATAAGCAATCGCATAGAAGTTATAGAAATGTGCTGTATCAGTTAGAATATCGACGCCTCTGGAATGAAGTGAGGCACTCTGTGGAACTCTGCAGCTCAGACGGATCACCAGGTTGAACCTCTTCATTCAGGGAGTTCTCTCTGTCACGTCGAGTGTGTATCAAATTCATCTTTTAATCTTCAGCAAGAACGGCCAGCCACGTACTCTACAGTGGATGAATTATAACTTGAAGGGATGCCAGATATCTGTGAATATGTAATATGCCTTATACTGTGTATGTACATACATTTGAACTGTGATGAGATTGAAAAAAGTATAGCGAGTTTCCCCATTGTGGGAAAACACATTCACCCCAAACCTTATCATGCACCGAGGCTTGTAAAAAATCTAATAAAATGTGTGATTCTTTTTCCATGGTCTCAAGTGAGTTTTTGTCATCTTGTGAATGAATCTATCAAACCCCACAGGAGGTATTTTTTATTGTACGCTGAAATTAATTTAGTGTTCAATACAATGTTAATATAGAACATTTTATATTAGTTGATGACAGAGATTACTTCAGGTGAGAGTTCCAATGTATAAAAAAAGCAACAGTACTTTCTAGTTTTCTAGTTCTAGCTTGTCCATTTGAGACCTGCTAACATTTTTTTTTAAAGAGAGTCTCTTGGAGGACAAATGGCCAGCGTCAGAGGTCTAGCTCCTGTAAGTGGACATTTTCTTTCCATAAGCAAGGAGCTCAACACACACCACCATATTTGTATTTCCAAATTCAAAATCTTTTTGGTTCATATTCTAACAAAATATCTGCAGGCCAACATCATACATACTGTATATGGACGTTTGTAGACCAACATCATATATACTGTATATGGACGTTTGTAGACCAACATCATATATACTGTATATTGCCGTTTGTAGACCAACATCATGGCCATTCCAGGGGCCTACTACTCCTCTTGCTCAATGTGAGATGGGTTGTCCTTGTCCTTGAGGTTTGGTCTTCACATTGGAGCAGCTGGCTAAAAGCTGAATTCCCATATCTCTTGAAATGCCCTGGGCTGTTATTACATTGTTATTACACTTATTACACTGTTATTACACTGTTAGTACACTGTTATTACACTGTTATTACAATGTTATTACAATGTTATTACACTGTAATATATGGACGTTTGTAGACCAACATCATACATACTGTATCTGGACGTTTGTAGACCAACATCATAGATACTGTATCTGGGCGGGTGTATTTTCCATTCTTTGAACATGGCAGCTGAAGAGCCTCTACTATTTGACTTCTAGATTTCATGGCGTCTAAACGGCAGTTCTCCTGAGCGACACTCCTCCCCCTGTGGACTCAGTTAGATTACAGTGGGATGGCCATGACCGACCGGTGGAGCAAATTGTCAATTATGATGTTTATTGTAGAGCAGATACCTCACCGGCAGGCCTGAGGGGAAGGCTGTTTCGGAGGCAGCGTCTCTCTCTCCCCTCTCTCTCCCTCTCTCTCTCTCTCTCTCCCTCTCTCTCCCTCTCTCTCCCTCTCTCTCTCCCGCTCTCTCTCCTCTCTCTCTCTCTTACTTCCTCATGTCTTCTCTCTCTCTCTCTCTCTCTCTTACTTCCTCATGTCTTCTCTCCCTCTCTCTCTCTCCTTCTCTCTCTCTCTTACTTCCTCATGTCTTCTCTCTCTCTCTCTCTCTCTCTCTCCCCTCCGCTCCACTCTTCCGACACGGCAGCTAATTTGGTGCCTGGTCTGTTTGACACCTGCCACACACGCTGGGAGATGCACACACACATACACACACACATACACACAACCACATACACACACACTGGGAGATACACACAGTATTCCTTAGGGGGCTTGTTTTTTTTGTTCTCCGTCTCTCTGTGTGTGTGTCTTTGTCTCATTGTGTCTCTCCGTCTCCATCTCTCCGTCTCCATCTCTCAGTCTCCATCTCTCAGTCTCCATCTCTCTCAGTCTCCATCTCTCTCAGTCTCCATCTCTCAGTCTCCATCTCTCAGTCTCCATCTCTCAGTCTCCATCTCTCAGTCTCCATCTCTCAGTCTCCATCTCTCAGTCTCCATCTCTCCGTCTCCATCTCTCAGTCTCCATCTCTCAGTCTCCATCTCTCAGTCTCCATCTCTCAGTCTCCATCTCTCTCAGTCTTCATCTCTCAGTCTCCATCTCTCAGTATAGATCTCTCAGTCTCCATCTCTCAGTCTCTTGTGGTCACAGTTTTCTCACTACCAGAGATGGGAAGTTGTAGTTAAGTCGATTTTTCTGGTATCAGTAGGCCTACTTTACATAAAAAAAATTTATATCACTATTTATTTTTTGATAACTTTTTACTTTCACTCCTTACACAAATATCAGTACGCTCTCCTTATTTCATTTTCAAACCAGGTAGTTTTTTTTCCTTCTAATCTGTATTTGGTGGCATGATCAATATTATTTCTTGTCTATCACACAAAACGTAAGCTGGTCTAGAAGCTACCATGGCGACAAGAAGAATGGCGAGAACGTTATGAATGAGACAGAGGGAGTTAGCAATGTCGACTTGAGCCCTTCCTGATCACCCATGGCCATATCTGAGCCAGATGTTCGAAATTGTCGGTGTCAAAAAGGATTAGGGTACCGGTGAATGTGCTGCGTGTTTATATTTACTGTCTGTTATTACACTGTTATTACACTGTTATTACAATTTTATTACACTGTTATTACAATGTTATTACACTGTTATTACACTGTTATTACAATGTTTATTATACTGTTATTACACTGTTATTCAGGGCTCGAAATTAACTTTTTGGCTTAATGTATATGATGTGTTACCAGCATGACACTAAAACCGTAGTTATGGCAACGTTTAACTTAGTATGTCAGAGTCCATAAGCCTATTTCTTCACTGTAACTTGAGTGAAAAAGTGCTCAGTCAGTACTTCAACTTTTACCAGTTATACCAGAGTATTTTGAAACATGAGTTCTGTACTTCTGCTTGAGTGAAGGATGTGTGTACTTTTACCATCTCTTCTCACTACTGAGTGGAAGTTGATTATAACCAAGACAAGATAAAATGACCACATTTTCTCATTTTATTCACATATACAAACATTCACTTTTAAGGTATTACTGAAGTGCAATCTACAGACCTTAGCAGCATGTACTTAAATTTACATATTAATTTGACATAATCATAATTATCATACATCTCTCAATATTTTTTTATTCTTATTATATGTACAATGTATACAAATGTACAAGTGTACATACAATATTGCAATTCAATCATGCCTAACTTATATCTCTCAAATGTATGAACGAACTTGTGCCCAAGGGAGTGTCAGTGACTTTGAAACCAAAATAGAAGAATATATGTCAGCAGTGTGAACAAAAAGAGTCCTCTACAACATTTCTAATATAAAATAACAGAAATAAAGACAAGTTGAAGATCACATCAAGAACCAAGACTGGCTTAAAGGGGGGAAATAGTGTGGGCTTATCTCGCCGTGTGAGAACGGGGCTTTTACAAAGGTAATACCACAACAAACCACTGGGTGGCACTATCACAGCTGGTCATTTTTGGGGCTTGATGAGTTCTTCTGAACTCAGGGGAAACAGTTTGTGTACGTGAAAGTGGTAAAATACTCAACATTGTATTATCATGGTCAACATCAGTGTATTTTAGTTTCCCCTATTTTCAAAAACATTAAGTTTTTTCCTATTCTTATCTAATGAGAAACATCGCAACATTGAAAAAGAAAAAATCATATTTACATGATTAGAGAGAGGAGCGTTGTTAAAAAGGAAAGCAAACATGAGTGGTCCTGCATGGGTGAACGTGATCAGGTCTGGGGTTTGAACATGTATTGTAAAAATGTCCTTGGTTACTGTTACTAGGCATAAAGTGCCTTTTTCGTACAGTGGTCATCACTGGGTCATGAGCCCTTTTCAAAACAGCTCAAACGAGACTCCAGCCAGCTAACCAGTCACACCCAGGTACAAGTCCTTCTATTGTCGAACGGCCCAGCTGAGGTGAAGCAAGCGGAGACACACCAGAGCTCAGAGAAGTCGTGACAAAAGAGAAAATGGGAAATCAACTCCAGGACTAAAGGAGTGAAGGTGTATCAGGAGAAGGGAGAAAGGAAGGGAGAGGAGAGGCTTAAAGAAGCTAAGATGTGAAAGGTAGACATGCCTTCCAAGGTGGCCTAATGGCAGCGTTTATGTTTTCACAACACTACCCCTCCCCCTTTCTATTCTGTC
>CAEFZP010003636.1:180000-182564 GCA_903064625.1 Mallotus villosus
TCAATAGACCTGACTTTTGCGTCTCTACAATAGCTAATTATAATTTCGCTCCGCGAGGACTTGATCACTGTCTATTCCGGGTCGTGTTCTGCAGGTAGCTTGTGGAAAAAAAGGCCCATTCCGTTCCTATTATTAAACGTATCTATGGAATGTATAATTGCCATTCAACCTGTAAAATAAGGCTTCATGTGAACGGTCACAAAAATCCCACCACCAACTCCAAGAGGAATCTCCTCACTCACGAGACTACCTGCAAACCTGTATCTCTGTACGCAGTCCTGAAGCGATCTCACCTTTCCTAGAAACACACCTCGCTTGCCTTAAGGTCTAGAGAGCCCCACCCTCTGTTACCATGACGGCAGGGCTCCTGCCATCCAGCCATGTGAGCAGACTGTGAAGGACAAGCTCATTGATGTGTCGAGTCCTCGCATGATAAGAGCTTTCCTCACGCCCGGGGAACTCTGGATTCTTTTATGACGGAACCTTAAAATAACTCAGGCCATTTGCCTGAACAAGAGGCCAGACACACAATGGCCTGGGGATCTCATCAGAGGGAGAGAAAAGGGGCGAGGACAGGGGGGGGAGGGAAGCGAGAGCACAGACAGGCAGGTAGGCGGGAGTGAGGAAAGTCGGGTACACTGACTGCTGAATGGACCATATCCCAATCTTTCTCTCTCTCTTCCTCACTCTGCTCTCTCTTCCCATCTGCTCGTCTCTCTGCATCTCTCTCTTCCTCTCTCTCTCTCTCTTCCTCTATCTTTCTCTCTCTCTCTCTCTCTCTCCCTCCATGCTCCCTGCACATTGAATGGCTGTCTGATAAGAGGCTGTGATAACATTGATTTGATGTAGGGCCATCTCCAGCCTATCTCCACCTCATCCCCCTCTCCTCCTTTCCCTCTCTCTCTCCCTCCATCCATCTCTCCATCTCTCCATCTCCTAGCCCTGCAAAAACTCCTAAGGGGGCCAGGGGCGGCAATCTGACACACACACACACACAAGCACACACACACACACACACACACACACACACACACACACACACAAACACACACACACACTTAGGGGCATGTCGAAGGGACATTCAGAGTGTTTGTGGCAGATGTCTGCGGCCACCTCTATTTTGAGGGTCTGGACATCTGAAGCAAAAGGTCAGATTTATGCCATTTGTCAAAAAGAATGAAACGAAAGGCACAAGATTTCTGTATTTATCCTCAGGTATTTGTGTTGGCATCTGAGAAGAAATACCACCAGAGGGAACAAACGGTTCCACAAAGACATTCTGTCGTATTATAACTTTTACCTCTGTCAAGGTTAATTCAACTTGGACAAACAATGAAAAATGACAAAGATAGCCTGGTCATCCAATGATAAATCCATTATAGACATCATCAGCACTGGACTATAGGAATCTCTGTACAATTATCAATCTTGATGATGATGGGCCTCTCCAAATAACCATCCTCAGAATGCACAATGACCCAAAGCACTCCCTCGAAGGAGAAGGCTGCCCTTGGAATACTAACAGACTTATTTTTTGATCTAAAAGGTAAAGTAGATAGTAATAAGGATATAATAAGTGTGTGTGTGTATGTGTGTGTGTGTGTGTGTGTGTGTGTGTATGTGTGTGTGTGTGTGTGTGTGAGAGTGTGAGTGTGAGTGTGTGTATACACAGGATGTGTGTGTGTATACAGGAGATGTGTGTGGTGTGTGTGTATACAGGAGATGTGTGTGTGTGTGTGTGTGTGTTTAGAGGAGATGTGTGTGTATACAGGAGATGTGTGTGTGTGTATACAGGAGACGTGTGTGTGTGTGTATACAGGAGACGTGTGGTGTGTGTGTGTGAGTCTGAGAGCCTGTGTGTGAGAGTGTGTATACACAGGAGATGTGTGTGTGTGTATACAGGAGATGTGTGTGTGTGTGTGTGTATACAGGAGACGTGTGTGTGTGTCGTACCGCTCAGAAGAGGCTGATTGCGTCTGTAGAAGGCAGGGAGAGGTCCGACTCGCTCTCCCCTCTGACTCATCACCCTGTGGAAGTGGCCGGTGTGTCGGACACTGCCCAGCGTCAGGCTGTGCAGGTACACGGGCTCAGGAATGGACTCAGCGCGCCCCCTGGAGGCCCCAGGATGTTTCACCTGGGAACGGAGAGAGAGAGGGGAGATGAGGTAGAGGGAAGACATTAAGGCGTGGAGGGTGACGAAGGTGAAGATGGGAGGTTGAGTTGGGAAGGTGGATATGGGGGTGGGGTGGGCGAGGCGCGGGGTGCGTGTGGGGGACAGTAGGGACAAGGAGGCGGACGTGTGGGGAGGTGAGTGGGTGGAAGTCGGGAGAGGGAGTGAGTTATCATGCGTTGCAGCTGTTCTGTGATGTCGGGCCGGCCTTTTTCTCCTGGGTGTTTGTTTTCTGTCGGCCTCGCTGTCCTCCCTTTCCTCGGGCGAGAGGTGACAAGAAAGGAGGGACGGGAATGATGGGGGGGGGGGGGGCGTGACAAGACGGGGGACGTTTTCTGCTCCCTCCTTTTCCTCTCCACTGTACCCCGGCCCTTTCTCTTTTCGTTTTGGTTTT
>CAEFZP010003643.1:0-15000 GCA_903064625.1 Mallotus villosus
GGCCACCTCCACCTCTCACCCCCACCAGCACTACCTGACATCCCCCCATTACACACTCAATCTCTATGTTGACACTGACACGTGCCTCTATAATTTTCATCTCTTTTTGGTTTCCTTTTTGGTTTTGATCATACGATACCGCGTTCAAAAACTTTCCAAAACAACCCAGGGATTCAATCAAGCGTGGCTGTCTCAGTTTCCCCTGCAAGCAAATACACACACGGTGTACATACACACACAACACACACACACACACGTGTGTAACTACACACACACTATCAGTATGCTTTCTTTCTGAGGATTTATTAAATAAAAAGCGGAATGAGATTGTTGAAGTGTGGATTGAGATTATGATTGTTGTGACGTCTGTATAATATGGGGCTTGGAAGAAGCCCAACATTCCCTGCTGTGGGTGGGAAGGGTTGTTGTTCCACAACACCAGTAAGCCCGTTCCTGGCTTCTAACGTTGTTACGTAGTTAATAATTATCACAAATTCCCAACCTGTTGCCAAGTGTCATGAGCACCATGTTCTTGAACGATATCAACTTCCCGTCTTCACCCCACAGGGCCCAAGTATCCCACCATCCCATAAGCGGACATGTCACGTGTGTATCCATGGTAGCCTGTGCGCTAGGTGAGTATCCATCCCACCCCATCAACATGTGACCTGTCAGGGGGTCTCATGCGTGAGGTTGTCAGTTGAGGAACGCAGCGACAGCGTCCACCTGAAGGTGAGGGGACCGATGTCCCTCCACGTTCTCATAGAAGCTCTGGAGACTCCAGCAGAAACTAAGCAGTAGTAGGGACAGGCGCCGCTGTTTTCTCTCTGAGTCATCACTTTCCTGACATATTTTTGGAGCAGGCCCTAATGATGCAAGTGTCCCTGTACAGATAAAACAAGAACAGTGGAAGGGCGGAACGACGGCGATAGAAAGACAAAAGAGAGAGAAAAGAGCATAGAAAGGACAGCATGGAACAGAAGAGGAGGGCCTCAGCGAGATGCGCGGCAGAAGAGCTACTCCGCGGGCGCGCAGAGACGGAGGAGGGCCCAATCCAAAGCCAGTAGGACAGAGAGTAAGCGAAGGAGAGAGTAGGAGGAGAGGCGAGGAAGAGAAACAAAGACGGGAGAGCGAATAGAGCGAAGAGAGCAAGAACGCACGAAGGTGACCACTCCCACTCAGCACGAAAATGGAGTAAGAACATCAGATAGAAATAAAGAACGAATAAACGAAAGAAAAAAGAACAGAACAGAATATAGCAAAGAAAGATACGAACAAACGTAAAGACCGCACTAGAAGCAATAGCAATCCTCCCTCCATCCCTCCCTCCTCCCTCCCTCTCTGACAGGCCTCCGGGAGCCACATGTGATTGTATCAGGTTCTATCTGGCGCAGGCAAGCCTGTCGGTCTCCTAGACGGCTCATGTTGGGCCCGCGTCGCGGTTCACGGCGTATTGGAGCGTAACCCCTCTGCTATGGCACAACACCGATCGGGTTACATCCCCTGCTTCATCTGGCGGGTGACTCAGCACGGTCGTCCGGTCGTTGGGATCGTGTGTTTCCCTCTCTCCAGAGGGGCAACGGTGTTCTGTGAGGACAAAAGGAACAAGAACGGCCCCTCCCTGGTCGGTCGCCGAGGGGAGGTGAAAGGGAACGGCCTGTCTCTAATCAAGGCGTGGTGGATGGAACAATATGTCTCTATTCAGAGCGAGGTGGAAAGAACAACCTGTCCAATTAGAGGGAGGTGGAGGGGAACAGCCCGTCTAATCAGTGGGCGTCAGAGGGAACAGCCCGTCTAATCAGTGGGAGTTAGAGGGAACAGCCTGTCTAATCAGAGGGAGGTTGGGAGGAAAAGCCTGTTTAATCAGAGGGAGGTAGGGGGAACAGCCTGTCCAATCAGAGGGAGGTAGAGGGAACATCCTGTAGATTCACAGGGAGGTGGAGGGAACAGCCCGTCTAATCAGTGGGAGGTAGAGGGAAGAGCCTATCTAATCGCAGAGGGGAACAGCCTGTCCAATCAGAGGGAGGTGGAGGGAACAGCTGGGGACACCCAGTGCAGCTGAAGCATGACACTGGGAAAGTCCAGGCTGGGATCTAACCCCCCTCCTGGTTCTGCAGCAGAGGAATGGATCAAATCCTGCTAACTCAGGCATGGCTCTGTCCCTCCACGGCAG
Organism: Mallotus villosus; assembly: GCA_903064625.1. Lineage (NCBI taxonomy): Eukaryota > Metazoa > Chordata > Actinopteri > Osmeriformes > Salangidae > Mallotus > Mallotus villosus. The sequence goes on from CAEFZP010003643.1 coordinate 2,174, forward strand.
CATGCTACTGCTTATCCACACTGTAATCACTGCACTCATCTGTCAACCTGGTGGAGAGAGAGGGAGAGAGAGAGAGGGGGAGAGAGAGGGGGGGAGAGAGAGGGAGAGAGGGAGTGTCCCAGAGTGAAGGAGAAAAAGGTTTAGAGAGGGAGAAAGAGGGAGCTAAAGAGAATGAGATGGAAAGAGATGGAGAAAGAGATCAAGAAGGGAAGAGGGACACAGAGAGAGAGGGAGAGAGAGAGAGAGAGAGAGAGAGAGAGAGAGAGCTGGCTTGGCCAGCACTATGGAAAGCTGTCCCTGAGGCACACACACGATGAAAGGTTGGGAAATATTATGGGATGAGTTACCGACAGCCATGGTAACAAATATTTCATCACCAGGAGGATGAATGAGGCTCATCAGAGATGGTTTGTGATCGAGTGACCCTGCTCCACCTCTCTTCCCCCCCGTAGTTTCCCTCTACATTCCCTTCATTTGCCCTTTTCCTCCTTCGCTTTTTCCTAATTTCTCTCATTCCCTATCCCTCCCTCTCCCTCTCTTGGAATGTCCTCCCAGCTTCTCTCCCTGCGTGTCGGGCTCTCCCCCTCCCTCCCCCACCTTCATCCCATCGCTCCACCCTCACTTCTTTGATTAATCATATTCATCTTTATTGAAAGTGCATCGGGCTGAGGACAGTCTGGCAGGAGAGGAGAGGGAAGGAGAGAACACATTTGTAGTCAACATAAATCAGCAGCCAGAGAGAAGGAATGGAACATTCTGTATTACCTGCTATGGGATGAATCCTCTCCTCCAAGCAGTCTCATGTTCATACCCAGTCTGCTGTTTTACTTTTGGAGACAAATTAAAAGACGAAAAGAGAAGGAAAAACAAATGGGTCTCATTCGTTTTGTATTATCTTTTATTTAGTATCAAATTCTCTCTATTCTGGAAAACCCATCCGTGCCGTAGCACAAGTGGCAGAAAACTCAACTCCAACCCAAACCAACAGAACAGATGTCCAACGAAACACTCTGCTCCAACTACTGACGCGGTGTAGATGTTCTAGAACCCCGCGACGGAACATTGAACCCGTTCCACCACACTGATGTACGTTCTGACCGGCAGTCTGTCAGCTGACGTGTGTGGTTCCACCAGACACAGCAGAACAGCTCCGGAGCCTGGACCACACCAGAACCTATGAGGTGATGGGGGGGGGGAACTAGCCTGACTGTCTTATTTTGGGGGGGGGTATTTGGTGTGAGTGTGTGTGTTGTGATGCGTGTGTGTGTATGTGTGTGTGTGTCTATGTGTGTGGATGAAGTAAATGTAGGTGACTAAACTTGTTCTTCTGTGTTAAGGGTTTGATCCAGGGGCGTTAGACCCTTTTTACTGGGGCACGCGGGGGGGCCCCAGTATAAATCTGCTGTGCCCCATGTCAAATCTAAAGTTTGAGTTTGAACAATTCACTTTATTAGTCAGTGCATTCATTTAGATTGATAATCCCGTAAAAAATAAACGCAGGATCCCAATCAACGCTTGTAAAATCAAAGCCGAATTCAAGTCTAACCGAAAACACAAACCGATGCCCGCAGAATTCCATGTCGGTGCGCTCTGCTGTGCAGCACGCAAAAAAAGAATCTGAATTGAGGTAGGCTAAGAAAACATTACAAAACTAAAGAGAATGTATACATGATAGGCCTACCTATCATCTTATTTAGACTAAAACCTAAAACATTATAACATGAAGCTCAAAAAACTGTTTTGCGCTCAAGTGAGTACGGAAACAATGTGCGCGCTGGCAATAACTATTGATGTCCCTGACAAAGCTGATATCAAACTTGCGTCACTGAACAGTTGTATAGTGGGTTAAGCAAGGGGAGGTTCTAAAGCCTAGTAGTGCATTGTGCGCAGGAAGCTTGGAAGCAAAAAAAGGGATATGAATAGGGGCCTGTGCCCCAGTAGAGCTTTATGTCTAACAACGCCCCTGGTTTGATCCATGCCAAGTCTGACTTCTGTCTCAGCCTGTTCAGTAGCAGATACTGTCCCTGAACACACACATACACACACACACATATACACATACACACACACACACACACACACACACATACAAACACACACACACACACATACAAACACCCACGCATGTATTTGTTCACTGGGGCCTTGCCCTGATGTGCTTTTGCAGGAGCAACGGCTCATTCAAGGTTTATGAATATATTTAGAAAAACACAACATGTCAATCATCTGGAATTGTTTGCGTGTTTGAAGTGTTGTCCGGGTGTGTCCTGAAATCACAGCAGACAAGTGGTTAAGCAACACACTCACACAAACACATTTCCTCAAACAACACCCAGTTAACCTCAGGAACGAGTACCTCTTCATATGCCAACAAATACATTATTATACAAGTTTGGGTGACCACTCGAACAACTACTCGTCATGCTAATATAACTGTGTGGCTTGTGGGGACTAAGATAGGATAAAAACACATTTAGTGAACACACTCCGCACATTCTAAACACCACATCCCTCCACTGACCCGCGTGTGTACTGCATCAGACAAACACCTTCACACACTGGGCCCCTGACTCAACGTGGAGACTTTTTTAACCGAACGTTCTAAAAGAAAATGAGAAATAAAGAACTTTCGGGAACAAAACTCTCGATTGTAAATATGGAACTTATCCTAGCATTTGTGGCTTCTGTACTGACTAGACATTGTGTAAGAGTGTTCTAGTCTGTGTGGCTGTAATGACTGGACCTAGAGCGATTTGCACAGCACCCCACCCATCCTTTTAACACATAAATCACTGAGTGACAGTGACTGGCAGGATAATATTGTTGCTGAAGGTGATTGGGAAGTCTCCTCTTGTGACTCCCTGTGTGAAAGAGCGTGTGAGCGTGTGTGAGAGTGTACGAGTGTGAGAGCGAGTGCGAGTGCACATGTCATAGATGATTTCGGGCAGCCCTCCCTCTTCCTCCCACCTCTCTCTCTCCCTTTCTCATTCTCTCTCTCTGTCATTCTCTCTCTCTCCCTCTCCAACCTCTCTCTCTCATTCTGCTCTCTCTCTCTCTCTCTCTCACACACACACACACACACACACACACACAAAGACACACTCACAGTGGGTCGTTTCAGCCGGTTGCCGCCTGCTGATCCTGTATGGTGGTGGTGACCAGGGCCTGCTCCCCCAGGGGCCTTGTGGTCGGTGAGGAGACCAAGCAGCCATTCACCTCCGTTTGTTTTCTCTCTCGTTAGTGCAGCGAGATCCACACACTCGTTAGTGCAGCGAGGATCCACACACTCGTTAGTGCAGCGAGATCCACACACACGTCAGTGCTATTCTCTAGTGGGGAGTAGAAGGGAAGGCTGTAGGTCCTATTTGAAGTTACTCAGATTACTTCATTTATTTTTACAATCCATATACTGTACTGTATTTCCCTGATTAATATACAAAATGTATGCTTTATTTGTAGTTTCTGTTTCTGCTGGTTGTTGAAAGCGTACCCTCTTGGTTTCCCCACTCTCCCCATTATCTCTTTAGTAGGTGATGTCATGGACACACACGCACGCACACACAGCCACTTCAGAAGCCACCACAGGCGCCCAGGCCTGTCTACCCTGTCACCGTTTGATGATGTCATGCGGAAGGTTCCAGCCACCATATACTGCAGCATGACTGACCAGAAAGGGCAGGTGCTCCGCATCAGCACTAACAAACACAACACAACCCTGCCCTGCCCACACACACACAACACACACACACACACACACACACACACTCAACACACACCAACACACTCTCTCTCACACACACACACACAAACACACACCCTGGTAAAAAACCACTAGTGTGTACCGAACACCAACCACACCCCTTGAAAACATCATTGTCGCTGGCAGCCTTCACTGTTACAGCACACAGTAGTGTTTTCCAAAAGCATTTAACATGATATCCGTCAATTAAAGAAGCCACATGATTGAAATAATCACAAACCCTATAAATTAAGTACTCAAGGTAAAAAAAAAGAAGTAAGGCTGTAATAAAATGACAAAAACTAACCACATTACCATGTAACAAATCAATTACTGTAAAAGTAGAGTAAATCATCAGAGTGAAACAAAATAAAAACGAGGACAAGCTTCCATGACGACGAACAGCCAACAGAGGAGACCAGCAGGGCACAAGGATACTCTGTGTATCACATGTAAACGCATGGAAGCAGAAATGACACAGGAATCATATTCAAGTTTGGATTTTGTTTGGAATAAATGAAAAGACAGCACAGTACATGAAGTCCTGGGTGTCTGCAGCATGGTGTTTCAACCAATCTAGGTTTGTTGTGCCCTTCCTGGATAGATTGCTCCTTGAGCTCTCTCTCTCTCTCTTCTCTCTCTCTCTCTCTCTCTCTCTATCTCTCTCTCTCTCTCTCTCTCTCTCTCTCTCCTCTCTCTCTCTCTCTCTCTTTGTGTGTCAGTCAAGGGATGAAGGCACAACTAACAAAATCTCCTGACCCCGCTGCTGCAACAATGCTAACGTGTCACAGGTGGTGCCGTTCTAACCTCTCTGGACGCAATTAGAACTGTTTGAGGAGAAAATAAAAACCAATTATGGACGCTGTGATTGTGGCTAATTTCTTGGGGAAAATATTTGGTTAAAAATTCATGTTGCCGGTTTGTGTTTTCTTACCCATGTTGCTCTGCTCCCAGGAGAGTCTGCAGTAATGTGAGTGTAACAGTGCCATAGAGCTATGGATAATATCATTACTGTCATATTGATTTTCCACACTGCTTGACAGAGAACTGGGAACTTCATGGACTGTGCTATATGAGGATCTGTGGAGACACACACACACACACACACACACACGCACACACACCCGGCCACACAAGCACTCACACATATTCAACCACACATTCCAGTAACTCACACAAACACAGGCATATACAGGGTCTACACACATGCCAGCACATGCAAGCACAGGCATACACGTCCATGTTTGTACACACATGTGCGCACACCACCATACAGACACACATGCAAACAAACACAAAAACACACGCATCTTTAGGTATACACAACAGGCAGGATTGTGCTGTGTGTGCGTGTCTGGCCCAGTATGTGTGCTTCAGTCTGGGCTCGGAGGGGTGTGGGGTATTGACTGCGAAGGAGGGAGCTGTACTTCAGAAAAACAGATTTATTATGTAAAAGATGGAAATCCTACAGCTTATTTCTAAATTGGCGACGTTGCCAGACGTAGTTTGATTAAAAGCTCCCGCTTGGCCTGTAATTTAGAAAGAGGGATTGGGTTTCGCCTAAAATTAGCCATCAGACTCAATTTATTACCTCTATTGAGAGGCTAGAACGAGTGTGTACCACCGCTCCGCTCGCTCCACTCTGCCCCGACCCGGGCCGTATAATGTTGCACTTTCATTCTTCAGGCATCGCTAGTGAGGCCAGGCCCGTTATAACTTACACCTTTTTTTTCTCACCAGACTGGAGCATTTATCCAATGTAAAGCGTGTACGAGAGTGTTAGGAAAACACTAAAATCCAAACTAATTTTATTGAGGTAAGAAAACGGCTTGTCCCAGTCGGGCAGTTGACTTTTGCTGGTTCCGTGTTGCAAAAGCTGCAGTCACAACACACACACACACACACACACTTGCGCGCACGCTAACCCAGACGCGCAAACGCTCATTTGTGCTTACACAAGTGCACATACACGTAGAAATACAACACTAGACTCGCACACATACACTGCACACACACACTCATATATTTGCATGCACACACACACACACACACACACACTAAGGATTGTGGGAAGAAGGGAAGAATAACCACAAGTCAGTACAGATTCTTCTGCTCTGTCTCAAAGTCTTGGCACTCAGAGAATATGCAGTGTAACACTGATACTGTTAAATACTGTTGGGGTGTGAATAGTCACAAGTGGGGACTATTTCAGGAACTATTTCAGACTGCTGACCTTAAATACTTACAAATACAAAGAGGAGGAAGATGTAGAGTATTTGGTTAATCCTGTGTATTACTGTTAAGGGACTGTTAAAACAGGGAACTGTCTGGAAACCTGAATCTGACCTGAAACTTTCTTCTCAAAGCTTAGTCTGGCTAGCCTTAGTTTAGCCTGTTGTCCACTTGCTAAAAACACCAACACAACCTATACACAGGTATGGGAAAGAAAATATATTTTTGTGGACGTAACTGGAGACTGTGGATATATTTGTACTGCGAAATGAGGTACCTGTGAGGTTCTTTTGGAAGGAGGTGTTGATTTTATAAACCTCTGCACTCACCCCTCCTCTTCTCTTCCTTTCCTCCTCCCTTCCTTTCTCCCCTCTCCTCCTCCTTTCCTCCTCCTCTCCTCCAACCTCCCCTCCACATCCCATGGTCCCCCTCTCCTCTCCCCCTCTCCTCTCCTTCTCTCCTTCTCTCCTTCTCTCCTCCTATCAAGCACCACATCAGCCTAGAGTCCGGAGTGATCCCAGGCCTATTCTTAGCCTAAGCTGTGGGCGCTCCAGTAATATTTTTAAAGATTATTATAGTATTCACTAACCCTTTTTTCCCCTTCAGCGACCATCCAGACTTTCTTTTTTTCTTCCTTTTTTTAACCCTCCTCCCTTTTTCCTCCTCTCTCTCTCTCTCTCCCTCTCTCGTTCCCCCTCTTCTACCTTTCTCTCGACAGCGATCTTTGGTTGTAAAATAATAGAGCGTCAGCCAGCAATAATTTGCCGTCCAAACAGAGCCGAGGCAGCCTGACGTTTATTGAAACCTCATCCCCTGCTCGCCCGTTTCCCTCCCCCCCCCCTCTGTCTCCGTCTCTCTCTCACTCTCCATCTCTCCCCCTCTCCGTCTCCCCCCCCCCTCGTCTATGTAGCCCACTCTCTGTCATAACCCCCTCCTCTCTACCTCTCCCTCCATGCCCCCCCCCTACTCTTCCTCCCCCTTTCCCCTCACTCTTACTCTCGCTGTGTTTGTGCAACCAGGACCTGAGCTGTGGCCATCACTTCCTATCAGGAGGCCTAGGGATAACCTAGACTGGACTGGACTGGACCGGACCAGACTGGAGCAGAAGAGACAGACAGGTGGGGCAGAGAGACAGACAGGTGGAACAGAGAGACAGACAGGTGGGGCAGAGAGACAGACAGGTGGAACAGAGAGACAGACAGGTGGGGCAGAGAGACAGACAGGTGGAACAGAGAGACAGACAGGTGGATCAGAGAGACAGACAGGTGGAACAGAGAGACAGACAGGTGGAACAGAGAGACAGAGACAGGTGGAACAGAGAGACAGACAGGTGGAACAGAGAGACAGACAGGTGGGGCAGAGAGACAGACAGGTGGGGCAGAGAGACAGGTGGAGTAGCAACCCTGTGTTAATAAGCAGACTTGAGAAGCTATGTTCTGTAGTAACTGGACATCCTGTGGGTTCCTCCCAGCTCCCACAGTGTTTTAGATGGACTGGGCTCAGACCATGCTAGCACAGCCTACAAAGGGACTGTATATTTTCCATCCGCATCACCACCCTTATCATAGCCAAAACCATGTGAAAAACATTAAACATTTACTGTTAAAAAGGAGCAATTAAATATACTGTACCTTTCCATCACGATTAGGGGGCACAAATTATAGCAATTTCTGTACAAAATACTGAAAGTGTACTGAAATATTTGGCACACCTTTCCACTTCAATACAGACAAAAAAATCCCTAGATTTCCTCCAGACATCAGGTATAGAGGTGGGCTTGTGCCTGCTCACACCGGAGCCCAGCGGCCAAGAACAATCTTGAGGAGCACAGCTCAATGTTTTCATTGTGTTTCGTCTGCGGAGTTGTGGCACAGGAGGGCACCCAGACCCAGACTCTGTGGCACACACACACACTCACACACATATTCACACATTCACACACCCACACCCACACCCACACACACACACACACACACACACACACACACACACACACACACATTCACATTCAGACACACACACAGACACACACACATACAAACATGCATAGACATGCATAAAAACACTCACTAAACTACACACGGACACACATAGACGTCTCCCTCCACCTTGACTAAAATCTTGAACTATGCCTTCAGCAGATGTCAGGCTGCTCCTGCTGGCTCCTCCCATATCATCAGTGTGGGGGGAAATTGACCAGGACACTTCGTTAATGAAGAGAAATTAAAAGCTTGAGAGATGGAGGGCAAGTGTGATTGCAGAGCCCCATGAAGTCATTACTCTGGCCCTCTAAAGCCATGTCACACTGCCAGGCTGTGTCAGAGTGTGTGTGTGTATGTACTGTATGTATGTGTGTGTATGTGTGTGTGTGTGCGTATGTGTGTGTGTGTGCTCTCTGGGGCCTGCACAAGGCCATGTGTCTCATCAAGTCACATGATGAGAAGATGAGAGAGAGAGAGAGAGGAGGAGAGAGAGGAGAGAGAGAGACGAAGGAGAGAGAGAGAGAGAGAGGAGAGAGAGGAAAAATAGTAGAGAGAGCAAGATAGAGAGACAGAGAAATAGGGAGAGAGAGAGAGAGAGAGAGAGAGGGAGGAAGAGTGAGAGAGGAGAGAAAGAGAGAGAGATGGATGAGTCCAATTACCTCCTTATTTTCCTCCATGCTACTGACCCGACGTCAAAGGGGGAATAAGAAAATAGAAAAAAAATAATAATAACATTAATAGAAATGTGTGGACTGATGGAGGTGTCTAATTAAAAACGCCTGTGTTTCAGCCCTGTGATTGTGCCGTAATTAACCCATTATGGAATCTCTTTTTTCCACTCCACAATGATTACAATAAGTGTGAGGCTCTTGGGCCAGACAGTGCTACATACCCGCAGAGCCCAGACGTGTCGAGGTGTTCATTAATCATTGCATGTTTCGAACGTCCAGCTGCTGCAGAGGTCAGGGGGCTGTCGGGGGGCGGGGAAGTACAGGTGAACTGGAGATCTCTCCTTTTTTAAGTCCACTAATTGATTGTATGTGTGTGTGTGTGTGAGCGTGCGTGTGATTTGTGTATATTCGTGTGCTTGTGAGAGAGAGAGAGAGTGAGAGAGAGAGAGAGAGGGAGAGGGAAATGCGAGAAACAAAGAGAGTGAGAACGTGAAAGAGAGAAAGAGAGAAACAGAGAGAGGAATAGAGTAAGACAGAAAGCGAGGAAGAAGAGAAAGAAAGAGAGAGAGAGTGTGTGAGAGGAGGGAGACGTGAGACAGAGTGTGTGAGAGGAGGGAGACGTGAGAGAGAGTAGAGAGTAAGAGAGAAAAACATGGAAGAGTGAGGAGGGGGAGGGACGTGTCAAAATGAGATAGAACACCAAAGTAGAGATGACTAATGTCTTTTGAGGTGAAAGAGCCCCCAAAAGAATACGACTCTGAACCTGTTGCATCAGTCAAACGCCAAAGAGTCTAGGCACACACACACACACACACAGTCACACACACACACAGTCAAGGGACATACATTACACTTCCTTCCTGTCTGCTTGTAACATGTGGAGGAAGTGTTGGTTTAGTTCAAGTGCTATGGGGCAGACTGGTCACCAGGAAGCTGTATGTCTGTCTCTGACCCACAGCAAGCTCTCTTCCCCTCCCTCTCATCCCTCTCTCCTTCCATCTTATCCCTCTTCCACCGCTTTCATGCTCTCATCCCTCTGCTCGCCTGCTGATTATCCGTGGACGATGTCCTTCAGAAAACAAACTGGTGATTTATGACAGGAAGGTCAAGCAGGCCTCTCATACTTCAAACACACACAAGCCTCGGGTTTGCTCCGAGCGCGTTCTATCATGTATGGAACATTTCCAGCGGCAGGTGCTCAACATTCACTTTAGCAAACAGCGCACGCAGTGCAGAACTCAGTTAAATCTGGAACTTCTACGTCTACGTCAGAATGTTTCTTTCCCTGTGTGTTTAAATCAAGTTGTCAGTTAGCATCTCATGAATACTTTTGTTCTAACTGTGTACCATGGTATACGTCAACGAGTCCCTCCCATGTCCTCTGAATGCGGCTCTCTTCTCCTCTCACCCCATCCCCACCCTTCGCCCTATCCCTTTTCCCCTCTCACCGCCCCCCCCCCTCCTCTCCTCTCCCTTTCTCCCGTTCTTTCTTCAAGACTCCACCTGTCAAATGTTTTAAAAGTGACACTGCCCATGATCCATTTCTGCAAGTGCGGAGACGTTTAAATAAGAGCGTATTTATGAGAACATGCTGAACCTAGAAATGCTAAAATGCAACTCTCACACAGCACTTTCTTTCTAACGATATAATTAACTTGAAAAAGTGTGTGTGATTGTTGTCAGGTTCAATCTGGTAAAGAATTGCATCTTCCATTCCATGTGCTCTTTACGTAACAAACTGTACTGTAATTAGGCTAGCACCTTCTGCAATGTTCCAGCTAGCTTGAGACAACGTAGCATTTTCCTGTTACTCGAGACATAACACTGTACCTGCAACCCAACACCCCCAGCTCACCTCCAATTATGTCTGATTTCCAAACAGACTGGATAGAAATGAAAGGTTGACATTCTTCAGTCTTGATATAAAGGGACTATATTATAAACAGCCTACTGACACGAACAAGCACAGAGTGATTTATTTCTGCCATTAAATACCATTGTTGTTTTTCTCTCTAACTCCACAGCTCCGAAGTATGTTATTTTTTCACCGTGAATTTATTATTTTCTTTCCTCGCCAACCCCCCCTTACGTTTCTTACATTGAGCCAACCAATTGTTCTTGGACTCAACCGCCGTGGTGATTCGAGAGAGACTTTAATTGATGGTCTAAAGCCTGACATTTTTAATTTGTTCAAACTGAATTGTCGCTCTCGAAAAACATAGTTGTAGAAATAACTCTGTCTTTGCCGAATTCAAGAAAAAGACAGGAACTTAGGACGGACAGTCAATGGCTTGTGCTTGAGAGGAGAAGAGAAGAAGAGAAGAAAGGACAGGAGAGGAAGAGAGGAGAAGAGAGGAGAGCAGGGCAGACTCGGGGGCAGGGTCATATAAAGGTTACAGGCTGCGTAGGGATGGTGTTGTTGCTGGCAAGCTTCTGGATAAATGTCACGTTAGGGGAGCTTGGCTTTCTGAAGAGGATTCACTGCGGGAGGACTCAAGCAGACCACATTCTCTTTATCGCTCCCCGGGGTGGAGCTCGTTTTGCTGACCTCTGCAAATGTGAGGCAGCATGATGTCAAAACCGAGAAACAGAATGAGGCCTTCAAGCCAAATGCAGCATCTCGCGTCAAAGTACTTTACGGCGTGATACGATTTGTCTTCGTTTTATCAATGAATCGTTATTTTGCACATCTGTCGAAATCTTAATGGAGAGAACAAGTGTGTGTGTGTTAGACAGAGGGAGACAGAGAGAGAGAGAGAGAGAAGTGTGTGTGTGTGTGTGTGTGTGAAAGAGCAATGTGTGTGTGTGACAGCTGGACTGTAGCTGTTGTTATTGAGGGAAGCTGTTCCTCCTGGACTCCAGTCAGGTGTGATTCAGCAGATCAAGCGGGCTGTCGGCAGGCCCCAGCAGCCATGCCTCTATTACCTGGACACATGTGATTTATGTCTGTGACCCTGTGACCCCAACCCCTGAGGTGTCTGCTTTATGGCCCTCGCTCGTATGATCTCTACTCTCCCGTCATCCGCTCTATCATCTCTCGAGACGCTAGCTCTCTCTCGCTCTATCTCTCTCGATCTCTCGTCTCTACTCTCTCTCTTCTCTCTTTCTCCCTCTCTCTCTCCCTCTCTCGCTCTCTCTCTCACACACCCTCACATATTTTTCTCACACATTTATTTGTTTATCATTTGAAAGTATTTAGTTTAGGAAGTCTTATGGTTGAATTTCTTCATAAAAGGCACATCATGTATTTGTCTCTGTCTCTCTCTCTCACACACACACACACACACAGACAAACACACACACATTACTCTCTCTATCTGTCTTTCTTTAATGCTTTCTCTCTCTCTTTCTCTCTTTTACGCGCACATACACACATACACACACGCAGACAAACACCTCACCGACACACAAACACCACACACACACACTCATCCACATCCCCCTCCACAGCCCATTGCCAGGACTGAGGCTGTTTGTTTCGATGCCGTGTGTACTGAGGTGTTTACTTTTCCTCCAGCCGGCCTGCTTGCAAAAATATTTTCCATCGACTCCAAAGATGGCGTCTGCGTCGCCTTCGATGGGACGACGGGCCCCGTCAGGTAAACACAAACACGGAGCGAGGCCCTGGTCAGACCTCCCTGGCAGGTCAGAGGTCGGGGGAACTCAGAGGGCGGTGCAGATTGACGGGTAAACATGTCCCGTACCTCTGGGTTACCCCGGGAGACAAGCTGAAGTGTCCGTTAGGCTAACTGGTGTTGATACTTCGTCACGGGCTCTTCCGCTCAAACACCCTCCTGTTTGGAGAACTGCTGAGCAGCCAGGTCAGGAGTTCACACGTTTGGCCCTCAGAGTTTGTCAGGGAGTTAGGATATTATCCCGTGATATTGGAAGTTCAGATTTTCCACCTGAATTGCAGTTACGGGCAACAGCTTTTCTTCGGGTGAAAAGTCATGCCATGAAACAGTTGGCAGTTGGAATGAAGGGCAGTATTCCTTTATGTTACCCACATTTACTTTGAACAAGGTGATATGGTAACTACATAATGATTATAGTAGTCATTATATAGTAATGACATAACAAGTTGCTAAGTGACTTTCCTTGAAGGCTGTCGCACCTCGACCTGCTCGGCTGCTCAGAGGGTCGCTGGCCGGGGGTCACATGATCTAGTTCATCCTCATCCTCACGAAGAACAAGGAAGTGCGT
>CAEFZP010003643.1:20000-41560 GCA_903064625.1 Mallotus villosus
TATTGGATGATTTTGGTTGCTTTTTGGATCCATTTAGTCAATTATTGATTAGTAAATAAAATGATGTAGTGGATTCATCATATCGATGTTTCCTGATCAAAATAACCGTCAGCATACATGTTAAGACCACCTGTGCAAAATATGTTATGATTGTTTTAGAAGCTCAGTTTAGACATGCAGATTGATGGCATATGTGCTTCCAGTTAGGTTTTACTCTTATTGTAGGGTGGTGTTCAGAGCAGCGGGAAAGCGGAAAAAGTGGGTCAACCACACGCAAACCTCCTGGAGTAACATGGAACTGACACAAGCGACCAACAACCAATGCCAGCCGACCGCCAACCTCCCTCAGTCAGTGTGGGTCTTGGGGGTACAGAACGTTTCAGAACACAAGAGCAGCGATTCTCACTGGCGGTCTGCAGAACGTCCGTCCGTGGAAATGTTGTGTTATGTGTCAACGTCAGCGGAGAGAACGAATTAAATAAACGTTGGGATCTCTATTTGATTGGAAATGCCGCATGTGTGGGCCACAGCGGGTAATCTTTTGGCAGTTTGTTGTGGAACCCACAATAGTATGGCACCGAAATAAATGTTAAACAGGTTTCAAGCATGAATTGAGTCATTTTCAAAGACGTAGTCCTATAGTCCTACGTCAATGGCACGATTCCCAACCATAATCCCATGAAAACTCAGAAATTCCAGTGTTTAATATTGATCTGCATTTATAAAACGTTTATGGTTTGGCAACTCCCATTCTGTGCTTCTCTCCGGGGTAAACAAACACAACCACATCACTCTGTATTCTGTATAATGAGGGGTATCTATCCAGTACAAAGCCTGCCTTTCCTCAGCCACAGTCAACAGTTTACCAGGCAGCATCCACAAAGCTAATGAACCACACGCTGTAGGCCAAGTCCTTGACAACTGTTGCACCACTAACCTCTAGTATCTTAATATGAAGACAGTCTGTACTAAACATCATAATATGTATCCAGCCTGTATCCACTTCTATAGTTTATATTATAGTCAGTCAGTTTAGTTGAAATTATACACTATAGGGATAGAGCACAAGTACAAATTGTAAAACATCCTTTCAATTTTGACCCCACAATATATAGCTCCTCCTTTAGCCTATGTTGTTTTTGTCAAGAACCTGTCATACAAATCCTTCCACGATGGTCCCCACCCATCCCCATCCCAGCCCTCTACTTCCCCCCCCAACACCCGCCATGGTCCGGCAAACCCCACCCATTACACAAACCCCACCCTACCTTCCCAGCAACCCCACCCATCACCCCAGGCAAGATCACGCCACCCCGACCTGCACAGAATGACATCACTCTACCTCTACCGCAAACCCCCACCCTACCTTTCCTGAGACCCCACCCATGCCATCATGTCACGCTAAGCTTCCACCCCTCCACCCCTCCACCCCTCCACCCCTCCACCCCTCCACCCTACCTTTCCCTGTCTCGTCCTGCCTCCCAGCCCGCAGTTGCGTATAGCTGGGCCCAGAGCAGTGCACTAGTGGGTGATGGATGAGAATTTTCCCTCTCTGGGTTTGTACTGGCTCCTCTACGGGGACAGCTGCTACCTGCGGGCCAGCTAGGCAGCTGCTGAGTCTCCTGGCACTGCGGAATACCTGCTCTCCCTGCTCCTGTAACGAGACAGGGAGAGACCTGCTCTCCTTGTCCTGTAACGAGAGAGGGAGAGACCTGCTCTCCCTGCTCCTGTAACAAGAGAGGGAGAGACCTGCTCTCCCTGCTCCTGTAACAAGATAGGGAGAGACCTGCTCTCCCTGCCCCTGTAACGAGAGAGGGAGAGACCTGCTCTCCCTGCTCCTGTAACAAGAGAGGGAGAGACCTGCTCTCCCTTGCTCCTGTAACGAGAGAGGGAGAGACCTGCTCTCCCTGCTCCTGTAACGAGAGAGGGAGAGAGAGGGGGGGGAGAGACAGAGAGAAAGAGAGACTGCCAGCTATCCACCACTTAGATCACAAAAACCATTTCGGATCATACTTATTCATATTGAAAGAGTGAGGGAGAGACAGAGAAAGAGATAGATAGAGAGAAGGAGAAGTAGAAGGAGAGAAAGAAGTAGAGAGAGAGAGGAGACAGAGAAAGAGAGAGAGAGAAAAGGAGGGAGAGAGCGATGAGGAGAGAGAAATAGAGGAGAGAGAGAGAAAAAGAAAACAAAAAGGGCAGGAGAAAAACAGGCGAAGAGAGAAACACACAGGCAGAGAGAAACACATCAGGGAGAGAGAAACTAGAAGATAATTATGATTACATTAGAAGATAAATACATTTTCAGGACAGAGTGGTGAAAGGGGGTAAACAAAAAAATTAGAGTGGAGTGGAGAGTAGAGAGTACAGAAAGAAAGAGAAAAAGCGGCAGTTAACAGAGGGAGGAGAGGAAATGTAAGAAAAACAGCCAGAGGAGGGGACCGGGTGGAAGAGAAGGATGAAGAGGAGAGTGCAGGAATCAGCCAATTGAGTTTTATGTTGTCTGGCTACTTGTCTGGTCCATTTGTGGCTCCCTTCTACATTCCTGATGAGACCACTGCACACCGCCACAACCTAACACTGAGCAGCAGGTGTGTGCGACTGTGTGCGTGCGTGCGCATGTGTGTGTGTGTGTGGCTAGGTACTTACTATGCCATCAAAGTGTACTCAAAGACACATGAGCTTCAAGTCTTCCTCCCTGTTGCGAGCTCGCATCAACACCCTTTCATTTCCCATCTAACACACCCGTCCCCACAAGATTAAAGTCACATCCTGTAGTGAAGGCCACAGTGGTCACAGAGAGAGAGAGAGAGAGAGAGAGAGAGAAGAGAGAGAGAGAGAGAGAGAGAGAGAGAGAGAGAGTGTGTGTGTGTTTATGCGAGAGACTGAGAAAGACTGAGAGAGAGGAAACCAAGAGAATGATCCGAACATATTCCCAGAGCTATAGGAAACACAGTATAATGACTCAGTTAGCTAAATAGCTTGCATTAGCGTTGTTAGCGCTTGGGAGCTTGCTAGCTCTCCGCTGGCATAGGCTCCAGGGCTGTTATTCTTCCCTTCAGGTCTAATTCTGCTCCTATCCCGGCCGGTGAAGCCTGCTGCCAATAGTGCTGCACAGTGGGCTTTGGTGGCGTCAATGTCTTTAAAGTCGGAACTACCAACCGACCAACCGACCGACCGACCAACCGCTGGCTAAAACACAGGGTGTAACACAAACATGGAAGGGACCAATCAAGTCTCAGCGCTGGGAGAGCTCACTACCGTCGTCACAGGCTGTCGCTCCACACGGTCTGAGTTTGGTTACCAAGGGATACTAGGCCTACTGGTTTTCATTTTCACGGCAACTTAGCCAGTCGGTTTCCTCGATTGGAAACGGGTGTGTTTGAAACTCATGCTTGCAACAACATGTCAGTGCGTAGGGTAATCAGCTACGATTGTGGCAACTTTAACCAAGAGGCTGGCGTGGGATTTTGCTTTGACAGGAACCTAGTTTACCAAGCCTTACATTTCTACGGTGATTGTTGGATTTCAATGCAAAAGCCTTCACTCTCAATCTATTTATGCAGGATTTATGCCATACTACACTGTAGTAATAGTGTAATGACCAGGGCTCTCTTTACTTTCTCTTACACATTTTTTAAGTGAATGTGTGACTGTGTTTCTTTATGACTAGGGAGTCGCTTCTGGCTTTAACTTACAAAAAGGGCCCATTTCATGTTTCAAGTTCTCATGATCCCAAAGTTCAACCGTTGCACTTGTACTCCTCCACTAACTCATCCCTCCACCTCCTTTCTGTGCAACACGACCTTTACACTTCCTGTTCCTTGTTGTCCTGCTTCACACCCTCCTACACCTTTGACCCTTGACCCCTGGGACTCCATTTTGTTTTGTGAGGTCACAGTGGCCCCTGCTTGGTGAGCCCTAATAAAACATCACCACAAAGGGGACGCTGAACGAGGCCTTGTATTGTGAGGAGATTAATCGTCGTGGACAATCGAGAGGGGCCTCCTTCCTTAGTTTGTATTCAGTCTCAGAGTCCGTTTTTCTGTTTACAGCCTCTGTACCTCCGTAGACAAGGTACATCTGTGAGGAAAAAGGATTAAGAGTCTCTCTTTCT
Source organism: Mallotus villosus (assembly GCA_903064625.1). Lineage (NCBI taxonomy): Eukaryota > Metazoa > Chordata > Actinopteri > Osmeriformes > Salangidae > Mallotus > Mallotus villosus. The sequence goes on from CAEFZP010003643.1 coordinate 24,115, forward strand.
CTCGTACAGCTGGCAGGGACCCCTCGTTCTGTTCTTAACGTTCATCCTCTTGTCCACAAGCCACACACACGCACACACATGCACACGCACACTCTGCACACACACACACACGCACGCTTTGTGTTCTCAGGCTGCATTCATATAAAGACTTCAAATGGAAATAAATGAGAAGTTAGATTCAGGACTCAGACGCGAAAAAGAAAAATGTCTGCTTCCCCTACTAGCCCATTTGCTGCTAATTAGAAAACATGTCACTGATTTGCTCTGCTGTAAACACCGGCCCATCTGACTTTCATTATAATACAGAAATCAAATAAACAGGCTTTTCAGGGTGAACAGTAGTTGGAGTGGTGGACCCATGGTTTGTTACGACGCTTCGTAGACGAAGGCGAGCTACATCATGAAGCACTTACTCAGGCTAATTACCACCATGGACTCTTTGGTTTCGGCACAGAAAATATACAAATTACAAAAACATTTCCACTTGGGCTGAGGCAGGTCTACTCTGACGAGAACAATCTCACAAATCACTTTTAGGAGTTATTGCACATAGGTGGATGGCTTCTTTTTAGTTCAAGAACAAGACGCGTAGAGCTATCAAGATAGAGAGACCCGAAAGGGGAGAGGAGAGGAGAGAGAGGGGAAGGGAGAGAGAGAGAGCGAGAGAGACGAGAGAAGAGAGAGAGAGAGAGAACGAAAGAGAGAGAGAGAGAGAGAGGAGAGGGAGGCGAAGAGAAGGAGAGAGGACGAGAGAGAGCGAGAGCGAGAGAGATAGGGAGAGGGAGAGAGGAGAGAGAGAGAGCGCGAAGAGAGAGCGAGAGTAGCGAGAGAGAGAGAGAGGAGAGAGAGAGAGAGCGCGCATAGAGAGAGAGCAGGGAAGCGAGAGGGAGAGAGGAGAGCGGGAGAGTGAGCGACGGTAGAGCGCAGAGAGTAGAGAGAGAGCTCATCGCTCTAGAGAGCTGAGAATCAATAGCTCTCTCTATCGTCTCTCTCTCTCTCTCTCTCTCTCTCTATCTCTCTCTCTCTCTATCTCTCTCTTTCTCTCTCTGTCTCCCACAACCAAAGGCCCAAAGGGGAACACACACACATATTCACACAGTTCTAACACTAATATTTAAGCGAGCGATCAATGAGAAGTGTTTGGCCGTGGACGGGGGGCAATAAAGCATAGTGACATTGTGGTCAAACAGCAGGGTCTGCCAACCCTGGGGGTGACTCAACACCTAACCTAAACAGCCCTTTCCCTTCTCCCACGCCTCGGACTCCATGTTGAGACAATGTCCTACGCCCACTACAAGTGCACTACAACAAGCACTGATTGGCTCTTCAAACCATGACAGTGGATATCAACGCTTGGCATAATTGTAGTTGATATTGAAACTGTTTGGCTCCGACAGCTCTGCTAATTAACTCATGAACACTTGGCTCAACTAAGCACACACACACACATGTTTACACACACACACACACACACTCAATTCATGAGATGATTAAACTATGCTATTCCAGAGAGGAGAGATAGAGAGAGAACGAGAGGGAACAAGAGGGTCGGAGAGAGAGAGAAAAAGAAAGAGAGAGTGTTAAAGAGAGAGCGAGAGAGAGAGAGAGAGAGAGAGAGGAGAGAGGAGAGCAGAGGTGCCAGTATGAACAAACACTCGAGAGCAGCATGTCAGTGATTAACAGTGGTGGAACAGTGGCTTAATCATATCCTGCGAAAGACTTTGTCGAAAAACCACAGAAATACGCTTAGGTTAGGGGAGAGTAGACGTTACAGCCGTCTATACTATGCCCAGTCACCCTGCCCCACCACGCCTGTTCAGACATAACACCTACACCAATGCAGGGATGAAAACATACATCACACAATAGTAACTACCGAGAGGCGCACAGAGACCAGGCCCTGTGGTGCATCAGCGTGGACCTTGCTGGAGACCAGCCAGGGGAGACTCATGTTCTTGCATTCATTCCTTGTGATGAAGGAAGATTGGTCTCATGGCTCCCAGCTGTGAGAGGAGGCTGAGGAGTGAATCATGGGAGGACCAAAGCAGAGATGGGGGAGATGAGATAGTGGAAGTGTTGGCTGCTCCAGCGAAGGATCTGAAGATGTTTATCCCCCCAACAAGAAGAAGGTTGTACACAAACTCCTTTCCTCCTCTAAGCTTCTCCGACATGTGACTGTGATTCCTTCCTGCCTGGGAGATTAATGCAAACCTGTTGTTGCCCTGCAGTGTATGTGTGTGTGTGTGTGTGGGTGTGGGTGTATATGTGTGTGTGTGTGTGTGTGTGTGAGAGAGAGAACCAGAGAGAGAATGTGTTTTTTTTGTGTGCGTTTTTGTGTACGCAGATGACTACATGTGTGTGCGTGTGTGCCTCTGTAAGTCCATGTGTCTTTGGGTCCTGTGCAGTGCTCCCCCAGGGAGAGGCAGAGTGTGTCAGGGTGCACTGCTGTCGTTGCCTCCTCTCTCACAGGCAGTAAATCCACCCGCTCCCTTCAGAAATAACATGTGCCCCCATACACGAACCCCCCGTTCGCCCAACCGCCCCAGTCCCCCCCCCCTCCCCCGAACCCCCCAAAGATCCAATCTAAGCCCACTCTGAGCCTGCCTAGACCAGGTATTGATAAATACCCCTCTCTTACCCCCAGACGCTACAAATTACCGTATTAAAGGCCTTATAGGTATTATTTTTGCGGGGCTCTGACCAAATCAAACGAGATGGAGCTCAATTGCTTTTGTCTGTCTGTCTGGCCTGGCGTGATGGAGAGGCTGGTGAGGATGTAGGACTAGGGGGTGGAGGGTGGAGGGCTGGCGTCATTCAGTCACAGCTAATCAATCCCAGATCGCAGGGTGATGGTTCCAGAGGGTCTGGCACCACATGGTTTCCCCCGGCACGTGTGACGAGGGACCCGGGGCCTGAGGTTGGAGTGATGATTTCAGCTACACGAGAACTGTGAAGAACTCACACTTCTCAGCTATCAGCACCGGGGTCTCCCACAAAGACTGGGGCAGAGCGATACAGAGAAGGACCGATATCCAGGAACTGGGGGCAGAGAGGGAGAGATTGGGAGAGAGGGAGAGATTGTGAGAGAGAGACAGAGAAAGAGAAAGGGAGAGAGAGAGAGAGGAAAGAGTGAGTTGAGAGGGGAGTGATGAGAGGTATAAAGATGTCTGTGTGCAGTAGAATTGTTATCATGCCTAGAGTCAGGTGCAATCAGTAGTGACTGTTAGAAGAACAGTTGCCTGCCCAGTTTATCAGAACAGCTTCCTGTCTGCATTTGATTTGATTTGATGAAAGCAGATTTACACACAGACACACACACACACTCCCATACACACTTACACACCACATAAACACCTGCACGCACCAACACACCCCACACAAACACACACACACTTACACAACCCCATACACACATGTCGACCTTTGACACACTTCTCTATCAGAGCAGTAATCTCTCTGCGTCTGGGCAGGGAAGAGCTGCATTGAAGCTGACAGGCCGAGGGGGAGGGAGATCAGGAAGAGGGAGGAAGAGGAGATGAAGGAAACGAGGAGGGGGGACGAGACAAACGAGGTGGAGACAGGCGTAGGGAGGGAGGAGAGGTGGCGAGAAAGTGAGTTCCAGAGAGAGCCAGAGGAGACGAGCTGTGAGTCGGGCCTCGTGTGTCTGGGTCCTCCCAGCCTGCCTGCGTCCTCACCTGGCCCAGATTGATAGTGACAGGGCGGGATACGTACTAGCAGGTCCTCTCCCTCCAGCGCGGAGACATCGTCTCCTCACCCAGCGTGGCTGCCGCAGGGGGTCAGGGGTCAACGTCGAGGAATGCGGCACCCTCGCACCGAGCAGCCAATGAGCTCAGTGCATTCCGGACATAACCCACTGTGAGTTATGAGGTCTGTGAGCCACAGTGGCTGATGGGTAATCTAACAGTGTCACTGATGCTATCGCCGCCAGTCATCACTGTCAGTTACAATCAGGCGAAGAGTGTCATATTTAAGTATTTTCATTATAGCTTCCATACCAACACAGATCAAAGGGTGTTTTCTGAGAGCGACCGGGACAAGGTGACATTGGGTCAGGTTTCCTGCTGTAAACAGCTTCAATGATCGGAATTAAGACTTCAGAACGGCCGTCAGGTGGTGGCTTGGAGCCAAGACCTGGTCCCTCTCTGCACGTGTGAGTAGCGTGTTCAGGTTGGTGGATGAACAGGCCACGGTCGGCTTTCCACCAGGTCCAGTCATCGCTTTTTTGGGACAGCGCTTTTTTCTTCGTCGCTTGAGTCAGGCTCTCTGTGACTCAGCGATCGCTGGTCACCGTTTCATTAATTAAGGCCAATTAGAGGTGTGTCCAGGGTTCTAACGAGGCAGCTAATTCCATGATTCTAGTCATGGCAGGTCTCTGCTTTTCTGGGCAGACCTGAGTGGACAAACTAGAGGACCGGAATACAGCCTCCAGTCTAAACTGTGAAAGAGTCATAAGGTAAACAGATGACCGCAAATTTGAATTGTATGAAAGACGACCAAACACTTAGACTCGCGCACACACACACACACACACACATTTATCATGTGACAAACGCGTTGTCTCTTAGCAACCAGTGCTGTTGTACGATTTGGTGTTTACCCAGACTGTAGCCTGCACTGCAGGACTGTGACCCGAAAGACCTCTTCAACCTCTCTCTGGGCTCAGGCCTCTCAACACCTTGCACGCACTCCTGAGGAGGAAGGTGTGTGTGAACATACTACATGTGTGTGTGTGTTGTGTGTGGTGTGTGTGTGTGTGTGCATGTACATGTGTGTGTGTTAGTATTCACATGTATGTGTGCATATGTGTGTGTGCATGCTTCGGTGTGTGTGTATGTGTGCTTATATGTGAGAGCGTGTGCACGCGCAGACAAGTGTGCGAGTGTGTGTGTGTGTGTCGTCAGCGATTCGTCTGTGCGTTATTTGACCGTGTGGAAATGCAGTGCTGAAAGACACTGGCAGCGTCTCATGTGACACCCTATTCCCTGCACGGTGCACTGCGTCTGACCCCCAGTCGGCCCAGAGGAGCACCATGTGGTTCCAGTCATAGGTAGCACACTAACAAGGGGAGAGGCCATACCATAAACGTTCATATTGTAAAAATACATGTGTGTGTGTGTGTGTGTGTAACGCACATGCCATCAGTTGCATTCCTGGCTTCCAATGTCACCTAGTCAGGATCTCTCTTCTGGAAACTGAGAAGACTTGATGTTCATGCTCGCAGACTGACGAGAACAAGTGTTGTTGTTTTGTGTTTCTAGACTATTTCACCTGAGCCCTTGTCTGTCTCCTCGCCCACAGAAAATACGGGTGAGGGATTTACAAAACAAGAATTCCCCTTGAAAGGAAGGAGAGAGAGAGAGAGAGAGAGAGAGACAGAGAGAGAGACAGAGAGAGAGAGAGAGAGAGAGAGAGAGAGAGAGAGACATTACGAGAGCTCTCCCTGTGTTTACCTTTGCAATTTCGTCCAATTTGTCTAATTGCTGAGCCGACCTCTTAGCAAAAAACGCATGCCCACTGTCAAAAGGCAGCGAAATATGACTGATCACCTTCATTTTGTCCATTTGGCTCTTTGGCGCGGGTCTCTAAATTGTGTATTCTTTCCATGGCGCCAAACCGCCCGCCCTGCGTTTAATTAATTTCCTTTTATTTATACTGTTAAACTTTGCTGCATTTTTTGAAACACCAAGTTTTCCTACGCTGAGGCAGACTGAGAGATTCCTGTTTAATCATCATTTAATGTCACTTAAATTGGCTCATTTGGTCGTTTAGTTGTGTCACAGAGGGAACGAGAGTTTCTGGAAGAAAACTGACGGCAAATAATTTGTCAAGATCACATTTTTAGAGAAAGATGAATTACCCAGCCATCAGTAGCAATTGGAGAGTAATGCAGCCGAACATTTCTGGGGTCAGGGTAATGAGTAAAATACCTTTTCTTTTCATGGGGCAAAAAACTTGTACAATTTCCTTGTTGATGTGGCCTCTCTGCTGGATCATTGGTTTCAGGGAGAGATCAAGGCTGAAGGTTGTGGGTCTTCACTAAAAGCCTGCATTCATGTAGCGGGCTGTTTACAGGTGGAAACTAAACTGCAGCTAGGATAACATGTTATAACCTCTCAGAGTCTAATAACAAGGATCCAGGGACAAGATAATCCGCTTCCATCTGCTTATAAAACAACTTGTTCTTTCATTTCTTCCACAGACACTCTTTTGACATGTCTACGTCTTGCTCATCGTCCACTAACCTGACGTCTTTTTAGGTTTTGAATCTAAGAATAAACATCTGAAAGCCTACTTGATCCTGCATCTTAATCGTAGCTGTGTTTACCTGGAGGCAGGGCAGGCTCCGTAAGTGAGCCTTCAATCCATCATCTCCGTGGTGGGTAACCAGACCAGGCCTGTTTCCACCGGGGGCCCAGGCCTTCCTGCTGCAGGCTGGGTGGCAGAGGAGGGGCCACAGGGAGAGCCAGGCAGGTCTGTTGGCTGGTGCTGTGGTACCTGGAGATGGGGATAAGGGCCTGGGTCTGCGGGTCTTACTGGATCAGAGGCCCGGGGCCTGGGATTGGGGCAAGGGTTTAAGGGGTTAGAGGTTGAGTGTTAGGGGTCTGGGTCTAGAGGCTTGTTTTGAGATTGGGATGAGAAGTCTGGGACCTTGGTATTGGGGCTAGGGGTTAGAGGTCAGGGGTTAAAGGTTAAGGTTCTGGGTCTTGGACTAGAGAGATGGGATCTTGGTAAAGGGACTTGTGGACTATGAGATAGGAGTAGAGATGGGGGAACTGAGGGCAGGGCTAGGGGTATGGGTGCCAGGGGCAAGGGCCACAACACTGGAGCTAGGGGTTTGAGACAGGACTAATGGCCTAGGTTTGGGCAAGAATGTAAGCAAAGCATAGGACAGAGCTACAGGCTTTGTCGAGGCTGGTGAGTGGCTGGGATCTGGAGGAGGAGGAGGAGGATGGAGATGGTGCTGCGTGAGGCCAGGGCTGAGGCTGGGGCTCTGGGCAGGAGGGGAGGGTCGGTGTGGTGTCTGGAGCTGGAGCTGGAGGCCATGCCCTGTCTGGGGGTGACGGTAGGCAGACTCCATCTCCACGCCACACGCATGGGAACATCTGATCAGGGACCAGCTGCATCACCTACAGCTCTGTATTATTCCAGCACGGAGGCCTGAAATAGCAGCCTGGCAGTTCATTTATTACAGCCAGCCTCCACTTTCAGGGTGCGTGTGGTTGGGTGTGTGTGTGGTGGTATGGGTGTGTGTGTGTATGTGCTTGCACAGTATACATATGTGTGTGTGTTTGTGTGGGTAGTTTTGTATGTGTGTGCGTGAATGAGTGTGTGTGTGTGTATGTATGTGTGCATGTGCGTGTGTGTGTGTTGCCTATTCAGTTACAGTCAGGATTCCCCTTCTGCTTTCTTGCTGGTTTTCCTCCACTGCTGGGTCTATGATTCCAGAATCCTACAGATCCTTTCATGTCGTTTTAACGGGAGCCTCGTCAAAAGACCATTCTGGATCATCACCAGATTGTATAGAGATCACCAAGTTATAGATGTTGAAATCAAGGGATTCCAGGAAATTAAAAACGGCACATCATCCTTTAAATGTCTGGTACCTCTCAGGTTTGGACCTATGACATCATACGTACACACACTGACAGTGTATACGTAAAAACATACAGTACACACACACAAACACACACACACAAACACACGCACACAAACACTCTCTCCATAGACGTTCCCAGGCTTCCAGCTGAGATTGGGCTTCCTGCAGACTTGTTTAATGAAGTGCCAAGATGCTGCGCACCCTGTTCTCTGTCAGAGTAGATAAGCTTTGACAAGCAGGATATGCTTGGGTACATCTCAGCAGGGTCTGCTCTGTGCCCCAGCATCACCCCATGGCACAGGGAGGATAGGCGGCTCCAGGCTCCAGGGGCCAGGGGCCGGGCCGGGCTAGCGCCGAGGCCTGATTTGCAGAAACAAGCAATTAGCCGTTATTGATGAAGGGTCGCCGGTGCAATGCATCATGGGTGTGACACGGGTTTGTGTACCGTTGGGGCGAAAAGAAAATAATTCTTATGCAGATGCTGTGTTTTCTTTCTCCGCGTACACTGTGGCACGGGGGTGTGTGTACTCGGCAGGTACACATGCAGGCATACACACACACACACACACAGTTTACGTACACTACACAGGCACCCTTGTGAAAGTTCCTGACCCTGTTTCTTTATGGATCTCACATTATGTGATAAATCACAGCATCATGGCGGGGACAGTTTGATGACATCATTCACGCTCAATTTCCCGTCGCGAGGCGGTTTTTGATTAGGGCAGTAAATCTCCCTCCTCCACCTCTCCGCGGTCCCCCCCCGTTTCTCGCCCTCCGTCGCTCTGTCCGCTCTGGAGCGAGATGAGGGGAACTCTTCACCTCCGTCCCATCCCTCGCTCAGACGTAAACGACAGGACGGTCACCCACACCCTTCGACTCTACTGCGTGGACGGGAGCGACTCACACAACCCCTTAAAGTCATGACTGATGTGTTTTGTTTCGTCGTTCTGTTTTACTTTAACGTTCGTGGCTCTGTTCTGTGTCAGTGGTTTGAAAGATAGTCTAATCTGTCGAGTTGAAGATAATAGTTTATCTGAGATGAATCCACCAAAGGGAGGAGTAAGACATTGTTTCTCTCTGACAAGGAGGTGAATCCCCGGAGAAATAAAGAGTGGGAGAGAGAGAGGGAGAGAGAGAGAGATAGAGAGAGAGATAGAGAGAGAGAGAGGAGAGAGAGAGAGAGCGAGAGCTATACTAGCTAGTTATCGATCTATCTCTCGCTTCGTCTCTCGCGCTCGCTCTCTTTCTCTCTCTCTCCCTTTCTCTCTCTCGCTCTCTCTCTCTCTCTCTCTCTCGTCTCTCTCTCTCTCTCGCTCGTCTCTCTCTCTTCTCTCTCTCTCTCTCTCCTCTCTCTCTCTCTCTCTCTCTCTCTCTCTCTCTCTCTCTCTCTCTCTCTCTCTTTCTCTCTCTCTCTCTCCTCTCTCTCTCTCTCTCTCTCTCTCGCTCTCTTGCTCTCCCTCTCCCCTTGCTCCTGTCGCTCGTTCGCTCGTCCACCTCTTTCTCTCGCTCCCTCTCGATCGAGTGCTCGAGAAGCGCCCATGCACTGTAGGGAATATAAACTTACCAACTGGACTTGTAAGTCACAAGACTGAACCTGCTATAATGCTGTTTACGTAAGAATGATGCATTCTTGTGTTTAGAAGCACTCTAACCCCTTGACTATACATTTCACACAGAAACATGAAATTGGAATTCCTCTCTGCCACATCATTAAAAGTTTCCCCTGATTTAAGAAAACAACCATAATGCCTCAGACGGCCATTTTGCTTTCCCCTCCCAAAGGAACATCCACAATTTCTTCTGCCTGTCTCTTGTTACCCTCCCATAAACACATCCACCAGGGCACCACAGGCCACATCATAATACCCCGGGGGACATCCCCAACATTCTCCCATTTTACCATCACCCCATTCTAGAACTTGCCATTTCAACTGGCATTCCGGCTCTAGAACGTTCTGTCTCGGGTGTCAGAAAATAGCAGGCAAACTTCTGGGCGTGCGGCTGGCTCCTGACTCACGTTATTACTGGTTGAAGGTAAACACTGCAGGGCCCTGGGGAGAGGGAGCGCGAGGAGGAAACCAGGAGGAGCAGGTGGTTGTGGGGGATTTTGGGGCTTCTATTTAATGTCTGGTGGTGATTAGGGGGTAAGACTGGATGTGGAAGCCACAGCAAGGCCCAGACCTGGCCCCCAGATATCTGCTGCCCACTGTTTGTTTTACACATTCACTCTGGCAGATGGTTTTCGCTGCGTCGTCCTGGGGCTGAATTAGAGAAAGTTATTACCTCCGTCCGCCACGGCAAAGGGTAGGAAGAAAGAAGAGAAGATGGAGGGGAAACCTGAATGAAATAAAGAAGAGAAATATGATTTTCGTCCGAGGCTAGATATTTCAGATTCACGGTATATTTCGGACACAAAGGAGGACACATCACCAAGCCTTAAAGAATCAGCCTGATGCCTGAGAAGGAATGTGGAAGGGCAGCGAGTCGATCCCAGAGGAAGGGAGTGGCAGTGCTTTCGTAGAAACCAGATCTGGGATCTCCTGAGGAGCGGCACAGTGGGCAGGGCAGCGAGCGGAGCACAGACGGAGATGGGTGTGATGGAGATGCTCGTCCTTGAGGGGAGACGAGGTGGGGTTAGCGAGGGCGAGAGAGAGAGAGAAACGCTGATCGCTGCATTCTCTCTCCATGCCATCGTCTTCCACCAACCACCGTTCCATATTTCCAACCTCTTGGTAAATGTTCGTTCGCTGTGGTTTGACAAACGACATTTGAGCGTTTTTAAGAGCCCCAACCAAAGCTGAAAAAATAGGTCAAACAGTAAGCCAAAGTTCAGCTGTGTTTGGCTCCCTGGCTGGCAGCTCTCAGCTGTTGAGTTTAGCCAGCCTGCGTGATACTGAGAGGGAGCAGTCCCTATCACGCTGCTCGCTGACACACAACACACTGCTGATGCAGCACCAGGACACTCAGGAGATGGGATTGTTTTTGGATGCCCGGCGCCATGGAACCGGTGGCACCGACCGACCGAAGGCACGTCACCCGTCCGCCTGGCGCGTCGGGTCGTCTAAATCGCGTTCACCCAAATGATCACGCACGCGCGCAGCCACACACTCGCATCCGCACAAGCTCTGAAGTAGAGTAAGAACACGTTAAGAGTGTGTTCAGCCAGGAGTTAATGTATGGGTATAATCAGTGAGGTACACAGGTACTGCCTATGAAACAGGCCATTCACGAGCAGACTTCATGTGTCTCTGAGAAGTGCTCGATGTTTTATGGCGATCGCGTTTCAGCCATAGGGATGAATATCGTACAGTGAGTAGAGTGTATGGGTAAAATGAACCCTATGTTTGGTAGAAAAGGAGCGTTTGCCAATAACCGCACAAGTGCAGGGGGCCAGGAGTTAGAGAGAGAGAGAGAGCGAGCGAGCACACTACAGAGAGGATAGAGAGAGTAGAGAGAACATCAGGAGAGAGAGGGGAGAGGAAAGGACAGAGCAAGAGGAGAGAAGAGAGAGAGGGAGAGAGTGAGAAAGGGAGAGAAAATGGAGAGAAAGAGAGGAGAGAGCATAGAGAAGCGATAGAGAGATACAGAGAAATAGGGGACAGTAAGGATGCTGAAATGAAGGGTTGTGAGATTTCAAACAAACTGAAGCCAATCGACTTATTACATTAGAGAAAGCCCTCCCCCCCTCCTCTTCCTTCTCCTCTTACAACCCCTGTGTCTCAACACCCCCAAGCCACCTCGTATGCTAGACGTGTATTATCTAGATGGAGTTGAGATAAAGGTTTCCAATATCAGGCTTCTACACGTCTGCATGACTGAGCGTCACAATAACCTCGCCGATGCCAGACCGTGCAGTTCCTCTGCCAGTCACATGGGCTCCATATCCCAGCATGCCTTGCACTCAGCCAGCCTGGCTTTGTAATGTCAATAATGGTGAGAGGCATGTGTCGATTAGGCTCTACTAAAATGAACTCCAGAGAGAGAGAGAGAGAGAGAGAGAGAGAGAGAGAGAGAGGGGAAATTACTGTGAGAGAGCAAGATACCTATAAAGGGAAATATTGACACCAGATACTTGTGACTAAATACCGTGTGTGCACGTTACCACCAACCCACATTGGTTTATTTAACCAATCAGAATGGATTCAACCCGCTCCGACCACCCATGGAATCACTTGTTCATCTGTGATGCAACTGTCTTAATCAGCGTCTCTGACAAGAGGTCATGTGTTTGTCCTCCAGACTGTTTCAGCCAGTGGAGAGCTGGTCTAATCCCAGTCAAGGTGCCCGTGTGTGGGGACACGTGATGGCAAGGAACCCTGCGCAGGGCTGCGTGCTCAGTCCCAAACGCAGACCACTAACCACCAACCAGGTCTATCCAACAACATGCTGCATTTATCCAGAGCAGAGTAAACCCGTACCAAACATCTGTCCAGAGCGAGGTAATGGGAGAGACTTGGGAGAGACGTTGGAGAGACGCGTGCGGAAAGACCAAACCGCAGAAGGAAGTTTCCTGTCAGTGTTCTCCCCATACGTGAACATGGCACAGTGTTTGCCAGGTGTCAACCTCAATCGATCCCCAGCCTGGCATGGCAACGCTCCTCCATAGGTTTCACATGAGCTCTCCCCTGCAGACTGGAACACACTGTGACAGGCCTGCAGTAAACACACACACACACACACACACACACACAGTTACAGGCCCACGCCAATAAACACGTAAACGCCCACTCTCATACATACACATGCACCCACACACACCACACAACCCACCGACACATGAACACACACGCACTCAGATACATAAACACATACGCACACAGATACACACGGGAGAGGCTTGTCTGGGAAGCCTGCTGTTTGGGTCACATATGGACTGTATCAGATATGAACCACTGTGAACTACAGGATATCTCCATCTCGGTTGCTGCTATAAGGAGGCTGTGTTTGTGTGTGTGTGTGTGTGTGCAAACGTGTAGGAGTGTGTGGTGATTATACTACATGCATGCGCTTAAAAAGTGTGTGTGTGCGCGCGTGTGTTTGTGTGAGAGAGTGTGTGTGTGTGAGAGCGTGTGTGTGTGTGTGAGAAGGTGTATGTGTGTGTGTGTGCGCGTGTGTGTTTGTGTGTTTGTGTGAGAGGGTGTGTGTGTGTGTGTGTGTGTGAGAGAGCGTGTGCTACCGTACACGATGACCTCCTACCAGGGGACACCTGTTCTCCATCGACCCCCACCATGCTCCTGAGCTGCTGGGCCTTATCAGAAACACATGAGGGAGGAGAGGAGAAGGGGACGAGGATGAAGATGTTTCAGTCTGGCAAGAGGGAGCCAAGACCCTCCTCCTCCTCCTCCTTTCACGTTTAGACATGTTGAGGAGAGACCAGGCCAAAGACTTTGCACGTGGGAGGGACCGTCTGATAACAGTGATGCAGTACAACACGTGCCATCAGGAGCATCAGCTCATGGATGCTTTGAGGGTCGTATCTTTCACAAAGCATCATGTGTTCTAATCAACTCAAATATACAAGTTGAATAAAACTTTTGCAGCAACTATTTTTCTTTGGAGAGTTTTGATACAGCTGTCTCCTAATAACACACTCTACCTGTTCTGAGTTTCTGTCTCAATGTCATCACACTGATAACAGCATGACCTACTCTACACTATTATAGTGTATTATCACTGACCGGATGTTAATGAAGCATGTGTCTCTATTGCACCGAGAGGAAAACAAATGGTGGCTAGGCAGACCATAATAGCCTTACTGGTTCTGTATTTAGTTCTCTACCTCCATGTGAGTGGGAGAGTGGCAGTCATAGCAACCACCTTGGGAGGTGGAGGGGCTGGTATGCCCTCTCTACTCTACCCTTGTTAAGAGCCCAGTCCTAGGAATTTAAAATAAATACAGGACACCACAGAAATGTTCACCTCCATCTTTCTGGACAAGAGTAGCTCTACTGTAAGAACCAGGACCCTTAAACACCATATTCATTATGGCCCAGACCTATAATGTGATTACATTATAGCTTGATAAATTAGGAGAATTCTCAATGAAGGGGGGGAGGGTTTTCCGAACTGAATGGTTATCCCAAATGGATTTCTCTCTCTCTCTCTCTCTCTCTCTCTCTCTCTCTCTCTCTCTCCTCTCTCTCTCCTCTCTCTCCCAGGTATAGGTGGCTATGGAGTTGCTATAGGAGTTATGTCTGGGGAAGACAGTACTGCCATACACTGTATTTGGTCTTATTCATTCTCTTTTTCTCCTTCTTTACCTTTCCTTCTTTCTTCTACATGAGCCTTTCTCTCTTCCCTTCTCGTCTCTCTTCTACACCTTTGCTTTGAGATTTATCTTTCTGCCTTCATGTCTCTCTCACCCTCTTTCTCTCTCCTTCTCTCTCACCCTCTCACTCACTGTCGGTCAGTCTACCGGCCTAACCCTCCCGTCTCCCTCTCTCTCGGGGGGGGGGGGGGGGGGGGCGGGGCCTCCTCCGTCACCTCGCTCTCCCAGTCTCCGCCTAGCTCCTGTCCCTCCCCCTCTCCTTCTGCTGGCTCTCTCTCGCTCTCTCGGGGTCCTCTCTTCCTTTCCTCTCAGACTGCAGTGTTCTTTATTCTCAGCAGACGTCCCGCGTGGGGGGGGGTCTGGATCTGCAACGAGCAGTAAAGCGGTTGGGTGAATCGATCTCGCTGTGGACGCGCTACATCTCGGTCGCATGCACAGTTCAGAGACTATGGCGGTGCTACTCTCTCCCGCGTGCTCGTCGCGGTCTCTTAGGGGGGGGGGGGGATACTTCTCAAGGATCTTCAAAAAAAGCAAATCCGACAATGGTGACGTTCTCTCGACCCTACTCGGTCAATGGTGAGGATACAACACGGGACATCTTTGGGCGCGTGTGGATAATACGGGGGGATTAAGGTGGAGGATCTGCCGGGGTCGGGGTGAGCTCCCCGGGCGGAAGGGCGTCAAGAGCATCAGCACACATACTAGCGCGTCCGCTAGGAAGTCTCTTTCCTGTGCTTAGTTGGTAGAAACGTTGTGAGGGGTGCGGGGGAGGAAAAATTCTCTCGATCGGTGTAAACGGTCAGTGGGGCGCGGGTGGGGTGGGTTACAGAGATAGCTGGGAGAGAAATACAATTAGTCTGTCTGTCGAGCCGCAGAGCACTCAGTACGGACATGAGCGAAATAATTCAGTCGGGGGAACTGCGAGTGACGAAGTTCCGTCGCCTCACTAGCCTGCGAGTAAAGGGAACAAGAGTAAGCGGGAGAGCAGTCGACGAAAGACGGGAAGGGGGGCGTTGGGGTGGTGAATGCATGACTGAAACAGCGTGAGGCGGGGGGCGATAGCTAGGAGGGGGGGGGTTGTCGAAGGGTTCCTGCGGCTGCTCGCTCAGGGGGGGGGACTCAGTTCTCTCGAGCGGAGGTACGGGAGGTCTCAGTGGTCGATCTCTCCCGGTTCGTCACATTCGACATATGTCGGACTCAGATGAGCTGAGATCTCTGCGGACCTCGTCTACTGGGATGTTTATGCGTCTAGGCGCGGAAGGGGTGCACTCCTCTCCGACGTTACAATCTACGCCGTCGTGCTTCGGAGATTATCGAAGACCATCGTGCGACTGCATCCTTCTCCGGCGTCGAGGAGATTCGTCTACCTTCTCTGGTAATACTTCACAACTCAATGGTTTCGGGCAATCCGTCTCTACCAGACAGGAGGTGGGGGGAGGGGTGGCAAAGAGTCCTGCCATCCAGTGCGGGGGCATCGCTGCTTCACAGCGGAGAGGAAAATGTGCACTGCCTCTCAAGCCTGAGTTCGATACAATAGGAGGTGCAGGGGGAATCGTCGAGAGGGAGCATTCTCAGGACATACTCCCAGATCGTCGGGACGTATCTACAGTTACGACCTCTCTCGAATTAGTAAACATAACCTCATGGCTCTCTCAGCATGCCTCTCCTCTGTGTGGTCCTCAGGTGAAGTGTATACTGGGGTTAGGTGTGTCTAATGAAGAAAAACCTGCTGTTGCAGGTGCGGTCGCAGTTACTGAGACGGTGAGCCCAAACTTAGCACAAAGATTTTGATTCCCTTATGGACTCTC
Organism: Mallotus villosus; assembly: GCA_903064625.1. NCBI lineage: Eukaryota > Metazoa > Chordata > Actinopteri > Osmeriformes > Salangidae > Mallotus > Mallotus villosus. Next base: position 39,812 of record CAEFZP010003643.1, read on the forward strand.
AGACCTGTGCGCACGACACACCCACCACACACACACCACACAAATCACTTTGCTTCACCTTCACCTCACACATTAGGCCACATGCTACACATTCCCAGTGAGATCACCCCAAGGTTTTAGCCTACATCCTAACCAATCAACGTCTGATATTAGCCTCGATGCGAGACGTTAGCAGTGGCCTTCGGTGCGTGACCTGCAAGAAAACACCCGGCGCTCCGCTGTCCGATGAGCATGACCAGGCTCCACATAATGGTCGTGAGAGACATACCCTCTCATGTACAACTATGGAACTGATGTGGCCATTTACACAACTACCACGCCTCCACTTGGAGCTACCAAGGAAGGGGGCCTGTCCACTCAGGCAGCAACCCAGAGAAGAGCTTCCTGCTGGCCAGACGAATAACAAGACCTGCGTAAGAAAAGGCCATGGAAGGATCTTAGTCGCAAAGCTATCTTTCATCTTATCTTTCATCTACAGTATGTTAGTGTGTGTGTGTGTGTGTTGATCATGTGTGTATGTGTACTTTGTATTAAAAATTATTTAAAAAAAAAAAAAAAAAAGCATTGCAAAATGCATGCAGGCATTCTATGTTTGATACTTGGCTTTGTCATGTTGAGAAAATGTGACGGTTAAATAATCGTTTCACGGACAACCCGGAATTCAAATTTGGTTTTCTTCACTGAAGTGCTGGCCATGTGTTCCACTATCAGATACTAATGTTGGAAGATCTTTCTTGGTTCTTTATCGCACAGGATTTTGGATATACCATAATGTAGTGTATCTTCCTCTGGCGTGCAATCTCATTTAATTCTAAATGAAATAGTAAGAAAAATTAGACCCGAGTTTTTATGATAGAACAAAAAAACAATTTTCACGAGTCACCCCTCCAGAACGCTTGGCAAAACAAGACTGTGCTAAACAAAAGCAACAGCCAGTCTTCATTCAAATTGAACAAAACATCTTCTGCTCCTTCTGGTTCTCCTTCTCTTCTTCTGGGGCGCCAGGTCTGCGCTTCCCATGACGCCCCCCCCCCTCTTTCATCCCTGCTCAGCCCCTCCGCGGATGAGAATGATTGGTTCAGGGCCTCTTAGCAGTGTTCAAAGGCTTCTCACGTCCGCTACAGGCCTCCCTGGGCCCAATTACAACCCACTCTCCCAAGCCCACCCAACATGGAGCATTGTCCCCGCCCTGGTGCCTCCCCCTATACACACCCAAACACATTCCCCATACATTAACACACACACAGTAGCCCACCTTCAGTCCCACCCCCCCACTAGCAAGCGCACTACTTACTTACTGGCATTTACCATCCAACTGCACGCATCAAATGCAACACGTCAGCCTCACACTGCTGTCGTGATCAAGACATCACCTCCATCGTTTTGGTGCCCCAGCTGGTTGCCCTGGGTCCGTATCTCCCCATCCCCTTAAAAGAAGAGCTTGTTGTGTGGGGCTTGTTGGGGCTTGGCGCGGAGGGGGGTTGGTGGGCGGCGGTGGCTGGCGTACACAGGAACAGTGACAAGTGTTTTTGGGGCAGCCTGAGAGGCCTGGAACGTGTGGAGTGACTGGCAGAGTCATGCTGGAAGGCCATGCAGCTTGGTCAATGGTGTGCAGGTTGGACAATGGGAGAGAGGGGAAGGGTGGGAAGCCCCTCCATCTTCCTTGTTCATGGTTGGGCAACAGGCTATCTTTTTGTGAGACCAGGTGCTCCTGGGGCCACACACACGTACAACACGTCCACACGGATA
>CAEFZP010003644.1:0-31695 GCA_903064625.1 Mallotus villosus
TTATTGATACCAGCCATGCTTAAAAGTCAATTAATTAATGAATCTATTGTAACTGGCCAAGTCCCTGACAATTTCACAAACAAGCATTATTAGCCCCTTCTTAAAAAACCGAAACCTGATTCAGGTTTTTTTCTCAGAACAAAACCTACACACGGTCCAATTAAATCACAAATTATGCCATTTCTCATCAACAGTGGTTTAGAAACAAGCGTGGCAACAAACAGGCAATAACATGAGCACTTTCACTCAAATCAACTTTCCATGAACCTCTCCAAGTCTAGGATTGAAAAAAAAAATCGTCTTCAACCAAGCACTTGAACTGCTTTCGCTAAGGTAGTCAATGATTACTATTAAAAAAGACACCTGCGCTGAGAATTCTATCTAAGATAAAGACTGGTTTCTTAACTTAAGGACTAAGTGGCACTTTCGACACGGTGGATCATGCGATTCTTCTGACGTATGGGGACACTAACATAGTTGGTGAATTATCTGGTACCGGAGGAATCACTGTCAGTGGTGTTTTAGAAAAATCCTATCTATCTGAATAATGGGTGCACAAATATGATCAAGGGCACTAATATAGGGTACTGACTCATAAAAACAAACCGGATGCTAACAACAGGACGATAGGGTAAAATACTGAGAATACCAGAAGACACAAAAAGGGTTACACGAGTTCTAGGGCCCTCTTTGTGGGTAATTAATCACTCTACAAGTGTTGCCAAAAAATTATAGGAACTAATTATAAGATAATGGGGTAACTTTCACTGTTATGCAGATGATACTCAGCTTTAAATGTAGAAAAAGAAAAAGTGTTATTAAAGCGCATGGGGATTTACATTTGCTATGGAAAATGTGTTTTTCTAGGAAAGTTAGAGCTTGGAGTGGGCACAAAACAAATTTCCTTCTTCTCAATTCGGATAAAACATAGGTTCAAATTATTTGTGGTCCTAAAACATACAGAAAAATGCAGATTAAATCCATCTGACTTTAGACGACATCAAAGTCCACTCAAAGCCAACTGGTAAAAATTTAGGAGTCACATGGAGCTCAATGGACACCATAAATTTGTGGGTTTTTGATTACCACATATTCACTGCCTATTACTAGAACACACTGAAAAGAAAAGTGCAAAAGTGAGTGTTTCCATCTCACGTACAGACATAAATGCCAAAGTACAAAAAACATTGTTCTCTCAAAAGATGATCTGAAAGAAGAAAACGGAATAGCATGCCTTTGTTACAAAAACAAGAAACCCGATTGGAATATTGCATGTGTTGTTTTCTCTGGCCTCAAAAAGCCAAATACAACTAATAAAAAAATGTACAACGGTACAAAATGCTGCTGCTAGAACTAGTTTGACTAGAACCAGAAAGTTTGATCACATAACTCCTATTTCTCGCTCTTTCACTGGCTTCCTATCCAAGCCAGAGCTGAATTTCAAGGAATTACTACTATTACTAACACTACAATCTCTGCAAGGAATTAGCACACCGAACTGTACCAAAATCAATACAATGGTCTTCTTGCACCGACATAAAAAGAATCAGAAAAAGGCCCACAGAAGGTCACTTAGATCTCAAGATGCGGCAATCTGTGGTTTTCCAAATAAAAATAAATAAACTGTTTAGTAGGCATGGCGTTCTCATATAGATCACCTCTTCTCTGACAAATCACCTGTCTCAATTAAGGAGGGCGATCCTGATTTCGACATTCAAAATTTGGTTACAAGCAAACGGTTCTTTTTGTAATGAAGGTCACTTCGAATAAAGGACAATGCGTCAGGAGCGGTAAGTATGTGTGTGTAATGGGTGGCGTTTCAATGTCAAAAGCTGTAAAAATTGTGTTAATAGTTCGTTGGGTCTGTGGGTATGCACCAAAAATGTAAACGTTGGGTACAAATTTAAAATGGGCCAATAAGCTTCGTATAGGGTGTTCACGTTGCCCCCTGGAATAAAATAAGTAAAAACCTGTTACTCGGTAGATTGTTATAGTTTCCCTGACTAGTTGGTGTCGACGGGGACGGGCCATTCTCACACTATTCATATAATAAGCGATTATGGTTTAGAGATTGCTTCCCCTGGAGGAACAGATCACTTGTCGATGATTCCAACCAAGGGGGCTGGTAGGCGGTGTCTAGTGTCTGAGGGCTGCATCAAATTCCATACCCTAATCGTTGCCATTAGTCCCCGCCTTACCGAGTGGGGGATCATCATTAATCTACATATGAATTGCAACTTTAGCAATGCATCCTGCATTCTCTAATCCCAATAGATTTGCCGTCTCTCTGTCAACTCCACACATCCCCTGTGGGTGAAATAGTGTTTTGAGCATGTCAGCACTGCGCTGTGCGTACGTGTCCGCCACGCTGAGGCCTGGTGGGGCACCAAGGGCCGGAGTCAGCTAGTCCGTGAACGGTGCCCGCAAGCGAGGCAGAGTTTTCGGCCGTTGCCCGTTGCCTACATCGCGACCAAGCTGGACAAGGGTAGATTTTGGTGTTTCTAGACCCCATGTCAGCGTCTGGGTCCCTGTTGTATGTACTATGTTTAGTGCGGCTGGTGTTCTGCTCCATCGGGTCTGGGTTGCAGACGCAACCCTGCGTCTCTGGAGGAGTGATCCCTCACGAGGAATTGCTCCTGGCTCCGGGAGAGTGGTTTCCTTCGGGTTCCAGTGTTAGGGGAATTTCGTCTGTGCATTGAGTAAAATTTTTCTGTGCGGTGGGAGAGTTTTTCGCTTGTACTTCCTGCGGGTTTAGGGTTTGTGGTCAATTGTGAGGGGCAGTTTTATGTGCGTAAGGATGGTGTGAAGCCCTCTGGTGGCCAGGAAGTGACGGGGTTGTGCTTGCGTGTCAAACGGGCGGTACTCGCAAATAGCAGTTTGTGTATTTGAGTTTTGATTTGAGTAATGAAAGCAAAGTACAATAGAGTATAATAGTCATCAATCATGCAAACTTTTGTTAGAAACTCTTTTGTGAAAAGTTTCTTTCAACCTTTTAAAAAATAATTTAGGATGACGGGGAGGCCTGACCGTCCGACACAGATGGTGCTAGTTGGCAGGCTGAATAAACTGTAGCTGGTGATAGTTAGGCTAAGTGTAATGTGGTAAGTGGTGCTAGTTAGGCTAATGTAAACTGTACGCTGGTGCTAGTTAGGCTAAGTGTACACTGTATGCTGGTGCTAGTTAGGCTAAGTGTAAACTGTAAGCTGGTGATAGTGTATGCTAAGTGTAACTGTACTGGTGCTAGTTAGGCTAAGTGTAAATTGTAGCTGGTGCTAGTTAGGGCTAAGTGTAAACTGTAGCTGGTGATAGTTAGGCTAATGTGTAACTGTAGCTGGTGCTAGTTAGCTAAGTGTAATGTGTAGCTGGTGCTAGTTAGGCTAAGTGTAAAACCTGTAGCTGTGCTAGTTAGGCTAAGTGTAAACTGTAGCTGGTGCTACTTAGGCTAAGTGTACACTGTAGCTGGTGCTAGTTAGGCTATGTAACTGTAGCTGGTGCTAGTTAGGGCTAAATGTAAACTGTAGTTGGTGCCAGTTAGGCATAGTGGTAAACTGTAGCTGGTGCCAGTTAGGCATAAGATGTAACTGTAGTTGGTGCCAGTTAGGCTAAGTGTAAACTGTAGCTGGTGCTAGTTAGGCTAAGTGTAACTGTAGCTGTGCTAGTTAGGCTAATGTACACTGTAGCTGGTGCTAGTTAGGCTAGTGTACACTGTAGCTGGTGATAGTTAGGCTAGCTAACCGTTGTTTAAGGTGGCTAGATTATTGTAGTGTAGTATAGTGTAACATACTTGGTTAAGTAAGGGAAGTATGTGGGCCCTGTACCCCAGTAGAGTGTTGTGTCTAGCACGGCCCCGGTCTCAAGCATACAGAGATACTACAGAAGACACAGATTACAGAAACTTGATCTAGAGCTCAGGTTTTATTCAGCATGTTTGGTACAACATCACATGGCCATCACAACAGAGGATCTGGTTACAACAGTCTCAACACTTTTTGGTAAAATGTTTAAAGAAAGAAACAAACTGAAGCCAGGTGCCAGTAGGAAGCCTACAGGGTACAGCTGGTCTTGTGGAGGGAACGGACAACTGTCCACTTCTGATGTCATAAGATGGCACCAGTGAAGCACAGAAGGCCTGGCTAACACTGGCTTCAGATGGGAAATCCTTTTATCAAAATATTAAGCTGTAAACTAAATATTGTAACTGCCTATATGGTTAAAACATCACCCACTAAGAATGCTCTATCATGGCCAAAGGGACCACTGCTGTGTCTCTGTACACCCTGGTTGACTGAGGGAGGGGGAAGTCCCTTTGCTGGTGTAGTTCAGAAATACTGCTCTCTGTCCTAGTGGGCTGTAGCTGAACAGCACCCCCTAGTGGCCAGACTGTGTGTGTGCCCCTGCAGCACATGCTGGCCGCTGGGCAGGAGGTCAGAGAGGACTGCCTGGCGGGAACATGAGGAGTGGAAGTGAGTTAGCTAGTTCTTTGAAGAGGGGATGAATAGAAGATGGAAGAAGGAGAGAGGAAGGGTCAGACAGCTCTGTTTAGAAGCGTCTGCTGCTCTGGGTCACTGAGGAACGAGACATGGTCATCCCTCTCCTCCTCCGCTGCTCATGCTGCCGAAGCCTCCTCCTCCTCCGCTGCTCATGCTGCTCATGCCGTAGCCCCCCACCTCCTCCTCCTCCTCCACCCAGGGACATGGACATCCCGCTGCCGCCCCCGTAGCCAAATCCTCCTCCTCCTCCTCCTCCTCCTCCTCCCATCCCGAACCCTGCTCCGGAGCCTGGGAGAGGGAGGGATACAAGTCAAGACTCAGACCCATGATGCAGATGAGTTGAATGAACATGAGCAGATGACATCTTCTATTCTACTTGATAAACACATACTGGAACTGTATCTATAATGATAGGCCGGACAACAGTGTGTACACACACTGGGACTGGTGTGTGCATGAGAGAATCTAGGAAGGTGTTCTCACCGCCACCGCCTCCTCACCACCTGAGTCTGGATGTGAATGTGTGGCAGTTCCACCGGACCAGTCCGACGAGATTACTGGAGAGAGGGAGGGAGAGGGGCGGGAGGAGAGAGAGGAGAGTGGAGAAGAGTATCGGGCGTAGATAGGGCAGGGTGATGGAGAGACACGGAGTGGAGGGAGAATAGTAGGGATTAGTGAGAGTAGGCAGTAGCGAAGGGGAGTGTTACTCTCAATCTGGAGTGAAAGAGCTGTAGTTTGAATTTTTAGCAGTTAACAAATCAAGTTATCTAAATAATAGATTGCAAAAACCATCCCTTGTTTGACACACAGAAGATCCAAATGGAAGTCTGGTGTGCTTGATTGTTTACCTGGTCTCCTCTCCTTCCAGCAGCTGTCTGTAGGTGGCGATCTCGATGTCCAGGGCGAGCTTGACGTTCATCAGCTCTGGTACTCTCTCACCTGGCGTGCCATATCTGCTGGCTCTCTGGAGCGCAGCCTCCAGGTCACTGATGCGGAGTCTGGCATCCTTCACTGCCAGCTCTCCACGCTCCTCTGCCTCGGCTATCTGGCCTCCAGTGTTAGCACGCTGGAGGAGAGAGGAGAGGAGGAGAGGAGGAGAGAGGAGAGAGGAGGAGAGGGGAGGAGAGGGAGAGAGGAAAGGAGTAGAGAGTGAGGAGAGCAGTGATGTAGTAGGAGCGCTTAGCTCGGCCGGAGGAGAGTATCAGATGAATGTTTTATAGAGGAACACATGGATCATTTGTGGTTTCAATCTCACTGGATATCACACACGTTTATCTGAAGCTCACAGGATATCACACAAGTTTCTCTGAAGCTCACAGGATATCACACAAGTTCTCTGAAGCTCACAGGATATCACACAAGTTTCTCTGAGGCTCACAGGGTATCAAACAAGTTTCTCTGAATTTTCACCAAGGTAGGGCTTGTAGACGTTGCTGCAGCAGGACCTACCTGTCCTTTGACGGATTCAATCTCGTTCTGGAGCCGGCTGATCATGCGGTTGAGCTCTGCGATCTCTGACTTGGTGCTGCGCAGGTCCTCTCCATACTGCCCTGCAGAGCTCTGCATCTCCTCAAACTGCAGAAAGTCATGTGTTTAGTCTCAAGGAACTGGCAGGCCTCATCAACATCTCATCCTTTGATCTGTATTCAATGTTCATGTTAAACGACCAGGCAGAAACCCCTGTGCATTGTACTGTACTTTAGTACATTATTTGTATGTCGCTTTGGATGAAATAATCAGATAAAAGAATAAAAAGTAGAGTGAAGAATGGAATGACCAGCCACCCGGTTAACACTACCTTCTGCTTGTACCAGGTCTCAGCCTCTGCTCTGCTGCGGTTGGCGATTTCCTCGTACTGGGCGCGGACCTCAGCCACGATGGAGTCCATGTCCAGGTTGCGGCTGTTGTCCATCTCCACCACCACTGAGGTGTCCTTGATCTGCCCCTGCAGCTCAGACAACTCCTGCAGCCAGAGAGATAGAGAAGAAGAAGAAGACAAGAAGAAGAGCAGGAGCAGAGAATGGTTGTGGAGAAAAAGAAAGAGAGAGAAAGGGGACAACCAGTCAGCACAGTGTGTGGGCCTGGTGAGCCTGTCTTCTGAGGAACAGCTGGTGAGGTACATACCGCCTCGTAGATGGCTCTGAGGAAGTTGATCTCGTCCTGGAGGGCATCGACCCGAGCCTCCAGCTCCACCTTCCCCATGTAGGCTCCATCCACATCCTGCAACCACACATGGAGGCGTTACTGTCTGTGGCCAGGACCAGGACCAGGACCAGGACCAGGACCAGACCGGACCAGGACCAGGACCAGGACCAGACAGGACCAGGACCAGGACCAGGACCAGGACAGGACCAGGACCAGGACCAGGGCAGGGCCAGGGCCAGGGCCAGGGCCAGGACCAGGGCTTCCAGAGCCAAAAACATTTGGTGGATCCAGACTGGGAGCAGTTTTGGGCTCCTGGTGAGCATTCAGTGACTGGGCTCCTAGTTTCACACTCACCTTCTTGAGCAGGACAAAACTCGTTCTCCACTGCGGCCCGTTTGTTGATTTCATCTTCATATCTGAACAGAGGAAGAGAGGATGTTAAGGTGAAGGAACGAGAGAGAAAGGATATTCAGAGGGTGCTGGTGTCCCAGACTCACTTGTTCTTGAAGTCCTCGACCAGCCCCTGCATGTTCTTCAGCTCTCCTTCCAGCTTGATCTTCTCATTGCCCAGGCCGTCCAGCTGTCTGCGCAGGTTAGCGATGTAGGCCTCAAACATGCCGTCGATGTTGGAGCGTGTGGTGGTCTGGTCCTGAAGGAGGCTCCACTTGGTCTCCAGCATCTTGTTCTGCTGCTCCAGGAAACGCACCTGGGACCAGCAAGAGAAGAAGAAGAGCAAGGGTCAGGTGACCAGGAAGTTGAGGGGAAACCACAGTTGTCTTTGGCTGTCAGGAACAATAATGCAGAACTCTGTAATGACCCAGGTAAGCCTTTAATTAAATAACTATATGTATCATATAATATATCATTGGCTATACCTGCCATATTGGTTGTCATGGGTGTGGCTTCATATCAACTATGATCAGACTGGGGGAGTACACCTCACAGAGTTGAAGGAGAAAACATTTCAACACTGTTTGAGCTGTACTCCAAGATTTCTGGCCGGCTGGCTGACTTTGGGTTAGTTGACTGGCTGACTTTGGATTAGTTGGCTGGCTGTCTGATTTTGGATTAGCTGACTGTCTGATTTTGGGTTAGCTGGTTGGCTGGCTGCAGAATGGACCTGCCTGTTGTTTGCTGTCATGTAGCTGTGGAAGGAGTTGACTCCTAACAAGTCCTAACAGCTCCCCAGGAGAATTCCTTATGAGCAGCAGCACAGTTCAGGGGCGTGGCTGAGAGGCTGACAGGAGAGCTCCACCCTGCCCTGCAGTATCACGACAGGGCGTGTCACAGCAGGGCGTGTCACTGCCTCTATCAGGGATCATGTCAAGCTGCCACACCCTGCCTGCAGGCAGAAGCTGCTGGATGAAACCTGCAGCCTCCTTAATCACCTCCCTATCTCCCTCACTCTCACTCCTTCTCTTCATCACTCCCCCTCCCTCTGTCCCCCACTCTCCCTCCCTCTTTCTCCCTTTTCTCTTTTTGTGTGTGAGCCCAACCCATGCCCTCCCCTGCACACGCTCAGAGCACTCTGCTGGGAGGCTGCTGCTGCCATGGTGACTGGAGGGAACCTGATCCCCCTCCCAGAGAGGTACAGGTCATCGGATCTACCTGCTCTCAGGTTTCCCCCTAACCCTCACCAGCTCCGTCCCACAGTGCCACTCAAGTGATCCTCTCTCTCTCTCTCTCTCTCTCTCCCTCCCTCCCTCCCTCCCTCCCTCCCTCCCTCCCTCTCTCTCTCTCTCTTCCTCTCTCTCTGCAGCCTGCCTGCAAGTGCCTGTGAGCCCCGGGCTGAGCAGATGACCCGTCATGCTCTGGTCCTCTGGTCCTCTGGTCCTGGTTATGAAGCAGCCAGGACACGATGCCTTCACCACAGTATCACTATCCTGAGCGTTTGTTTCCCCTTAAAGGGCAGCACTGACATGCTTTGCATTTCAGCAGCTGTGAAATATTTATGAGCTCTCCAAGATGGGAGAGGGGAGACTACTCAGGCATGCTGCCAAGTTCTATATATATACAGTGTATATATATGGAGACATCCCAGAGGATGAGGGGCACTCACCTTGTCGATGAAGGAAGCGAAGCGGTTGTTGAGGGTCTTGATCTGCTCCTTCTCATGGGTGCGGACGGTCTGGATGTTGGGGTCAATCTCCAGGTTCAGGGGAGCCAGGAGGCTCTGGTTGACGGTCACGGCCGTGATGGCAGCAGGAGCAAAGCCTCCGCCTCCACCCATACTGAAGCCTCCACCGCCTATACTGTAGCCACCTCCGCCACCGCCCATACCGAAGCCACCTCCGCCACCGCCCATACCGAAGCCACCTCCGCCACCGCCCATACCGTAGCTACCTCCGCCCATACTGAAGCTACTTCCACCTCCGCCACCGCCCATACCGAAGCCACCTCCACCTCCACCACCTCCACCCATACCGAAGCCACCCCCGCCGGAGCGCCGGATGGACACGCTGCTCATGCGGCTGGAGCCCATGGGCGCCGCTGCTGCCGAGAAGCTGGAGAAGCCAGAGCTCTTCCTGATGCTGCCGCCTCCGAGCCCGCCGCTCAGACTGCCGCCGCCAAAGCTGCCGGAGGACGAGGACTTGTATGTGACGCTCATGATGGCTGTTCCTGAGGGCTGAAGGAGAGGATGGTGGAGCTGCACTGAGAGGAGAATCAGACACCTCTGAGTGCCTTCTCTCTGGACTCACCCTGCTTATATCTGCCTCGGAGGGGGAGGAGTCTCCACACACCCCATCCTGGCCCCACCCACTTCACCATGGCTTGTACCTGTCCCAGGCTTCACCTGCGGGGAGAGAAGGAGGGAGATGGGGAGAGGAGGGCTGTTCAACTGGCTGTCACGTCAAGCAGGTAGGGGTGCCTTGTAACCTGATCTGTCCAGGGTACACCCAGCTACTCCCACAGACATGGTTGCAGGCCCTCTGGGCATGAGGCCTTTAGATGACATTTACCTGCAAGGGGTGCAGGGAACTGTGCACATAACTTTCCCATATCCAACTGATGATCTGGCTATCATAATCATACAGAGATACAGTGCTGTTGAACTGGCTATGAGTATCATGTAGACATAATATAGCTCAGACTTGGTCCTGGTCCTGGTTCTACTGCATGGTCCTGGTCCTGTGTAGCACTCAGATTGTTGATAGGAGCAGCAGTCTTGATTAGGGTTGTGGACCATAGCTGTCTGTGCGCCTGACCTTGTGTTCATCATCTGCAGTCATGAAGTTCTGGTAAGAGCATGACTGAGTGGTGATGTTACAGAGGAGCAGCGGGGAAATGATCGTGAAGTCATATTAATGTTACATGTGTTAAATTGGAGTTAGAAGAGCGAGGGTTCCAGCATGTTCCAACACAGCGTCTGGTCGTGTCCCTGCCCTGAGTTCAGGCCCGCTGCCAGGAGAAACTGATGCTGACCAACATGTCTGAGCAGCACAGACAGTGATGCTTGTGACTGAACAAAGCACACTGGGACTTCAGTCAAGTGTTTCCCATCATCACACAAGCTCTGTGTGTTGCAGCTCAAACATGATAGGGTTCTGGAGAAAACCTGAAAGTGATCATTTGTGTTTTAATCTAAAGCGATAAAAAGTGCATAGTTTTCTAATTGTTACAAAACTAATTGTGTTTTGGTGTTTAGTGCCAAGGTGGACTGTAACTTGCCTAGTAATAATAACATCTCAACTGCAATTGTACATTTTCCAATGAGAGGACGGTGCAGGAATAACAACATTTCAACCTCGTAAAAAGTTTTGTGGAACGCTGGAGACATTGAGCAGAGATTCATGTTGAGACATAATTAATTGTTCAGCAGATTCCTGTTGGGGCACATCAAGATGACACATGCGGACGCCTCCCTCTGTAAAGGACAGGTGCAGCCTCAGGTGCAGCCCCGCCCCTCACCCCCCGGGTGCAGCCCCGCCCCCCTGCCCCCCCCAATGCACAGTTTTCATTCAGTACCTACATGCATAAACAGTAGTATGTAAGAGCATTTTTCTTGCATGACAGAGACTTGAAACAAAATACACATTTGATCCAGAAGCTGATTTGGGGAATTGGAACACTGCATGAAGGACCTCATGATGAATCTTCTGGATGTCCACCACTATCGTTATATTTGATATTTGATCGTTTAAAAATGACCTTTTCTATCCTGCAAGGAGAGCAGTGAGAGACAGAGTTGTCACTAGTACTCGTTTGATGAGCTAAGATGTGACAGGTGACATTTCAGGCCTCGTGTTGGAACAGGTTGTGGAATTCTCCCTGCCTCTTTTCTCAGAGTGTGAAGCTTATGATGATCCACTGATACCTGGCAGGAGATTTAGCTTAGAAATGTGAGAGTGATTATGAGGGTGAAACGAAGCCTACAGGCCTCAGGGCCATACTGTACTCTCTTCACCAGAGGAGCGGCGCAGCTTCTCAGTGAATGCCCCAATACCAGTCAGATAGTAAAGCATTCAGAAAAGCTAACTACAAATTTAGGTCGATGACTGTAGGAGTTTGGGAACAGAATAGGCAACCTGTCATCTCGTAGTTCTGACTCTTAGGTCACCAACAGCTCTAAACCAGTGTCACATGACCTTTGGGTTGGATAAAGGATTATAATTGTTGTAATTTAAACACTTGGCTGACTTGTTGTTTATCTTCCCATCACTGGAGAAGAACTACAAAGCAGGTGAGCAGGTGTACCATCGCAGGTCCCCCAGGCTCAGCAGTAAAGGTGACACCACTTAGCAGCTTGAACAGCATTAACTTAAACTGCAGACCAGGACCAGGACCAGGAGACATAGCAGGGGACCAGGAGACATAGCAGGGGACCAGGAGACATAGCAGGGGACCAGGAGACATAGCAGAGGACCAGGAGACATAGCAGGGGACCAGGAGACATAGCAGGGGACCAGGACTTATGTTATGAATCAGGAGATATTGAAGATGGAACACCTGGAAACTGCAGGCCTCCTCTTTGGGTTGCCAACCAGCCCAGCCTGATAGTAGCAAGAAACCAGCATATGTGTTTGAGTGTGTGTATATCTGAGTGTGTGTGTGTGTGTGTGTGTGAAAGGGCAAGACATAGCAGGATATTACCAGTGCAGGACTAGCAGGGCTACAGGCACATGAACACACCCTGGCACAGGGCAGAGCCAACACACAACACACAACACACAACACACCCTGGCACAGGGCAGAGCCAACACACAACACACAACACACAACACACAACACACCCTTCATAACCAGGCCAGCAGACCACACCCTGACTCTTCCACTTCTGTCGAAGCCTCATTATTTAGCTCCCGTTTTCTGTTGCAATTTAACAAGAGTAAAAGCAGGCAGTGTACCAATAATGGTAAATATACATGTATGTTGGTTTGGATATCAACATGTTTTATGAGTGTTTAGAAGTTAAGATATTTTATGATATAGTATGTAGTTTTGGCATGGATTACAATCGGTAGGGACTGGGATGACAGACGGGGTACCTGGGAGGGGCAGGATGGCCTCTCTACCCTCGCGACTCCACTCTACTCCACTCTGACTCCACGCGACGCCGCGCGACGCCGCGCGACGCCGCGCGACGCCGCGCGACGCCGCGCGACGCCGCGCGACGCCACGCGCGACGCCGCGACGCCGCGCGACGCCGCGCGACGCCACGCGCGACGCCACGCGACGCCGCGCGACGCCGCGCGAGACGCGCGACGCCGCGCGACGCCGCGCGACGCCGCGCGACGCCACGCGCGACGCCGCGCGACGCCGCGCGACGCCGCGCGACGCCGCGCGACGCCACGCGCGACGCCGCGCGACGCCGCGCGACGCCGCGCGACGCCGCGCGACGCCGCGGGACGCCGCGCGACGCCACGCGCGACGCCGCGCGACGCCGCGCGACGCCGCGCGACGCCGCGCGACGCCACGCGCGACGCCACGCGCGACGCCGCGCGACGCCGCGCGACGCCGCGCGACGCCGCGCGACGCCACGCGCGACGCCGCGCGACGCCGCGCGACGCCGCGCGACGCCGCGCGACGCCGCGCGACGCGCGCGGGACGCCGCGCGACGCCACGCGCGACGCCGCGCGACGCCGCGCGACGCCGCGCGACGCCGCGCGACGCCACGCGCGACGCCGCGCGACGCCGCGCGACGCCGCGCGACGCCGCGCGACGCCGCGGGACGCCGCGCGACGCCACGCGCGACGCGCGAGACGCGCGACGCCGCGCGACGCGCGCGACGCCACGCGCGACGCCACGCGCGACGCGCGCGACGCCGCGCGACGCCGCGCGACGCCGCGCGACGCCGCGCGACGCCACGCGCGAGCCGCGCGACGCCACGCGCGACGCCGCGCGACGCCACGCGCGACGCCGCGCGACGCCACGCGCGACGCCGCGGACGCCACGCGCGACGCCACGCGCGAGCCGCGCGACTCCACGCGCTACGCCTCGCTACGCCGCGACGCTCGCGACGCTCTCTACTCCTCTCACTCCTCTCTACGCTCTACTCCTCGCTACTCCTCGCTACCCTCTGACTCCTCTCTACTCCTCTCTACTCCTCTCTACTCCTCTCTACTCCACTCTCTACTCCACTCTCTACTCCGTGTTCCTCTCTCTACTCTGTGTTCCTGTATGCGTGAGAGAACTTGCTTAGCTGACGTTATGTAACCAACTTTACCAGCAGCTATGAAGCCTGTCAACTTGTTTTATAGAGCGATTGTCAGACTGTCATCTCAAACCTCCCTGAAATAATTGAGAATAATTTATTACTTTCCCTGGTGCATAAATAAAGTTGACCTGCATTTCTGTAGCGCTTTTCTACCTTAGCAGTACTCAAAGTGTATGACATTATTGCCTGTCACTCACCCATTCACACACTCACACACACACACACACACACACTCACACACACACACACACCACACACACTCACACACACTCACACACACTCACACACACACACACACACTCACTCACACTCACACACACTCACACACACTCACACTCACACACACTCACACACACTCACACGCACTCACACACACACACACACACACGCACACACACTCACACACACTCACACTCACTCACACACACACTCACACACACTCACACTCACAGCCTGGTGGTGGCGGAGCTGACATGCTCATCAGGAGCAGCTTGGGGTTTGGTGTCTCTCTCTCTCTCTCTCTCTCTCTCTCTCTCTCTCTCTCTCTCTCTCTTCCTCTTACATCCCCCAGCCTTTTACAGCCCCCCCCAGCCTTTTACAGCCCCCCCAGCCTCTTACAGATCCCCAGCCTCTTACAGCCCCCCAGCCTCTTACATCCCCCAGCCTCTTACAGCCTCCCCAGCCTCTTACAGCCTCCCCCAGCCTCTTACATCCCCCAGCCTCTTACATCCCCCCCAGCCTCTTACAGCCCCCCCAGCCTCTGACATCCCCCAGCCTCTTACAGCCCCCCCAGCCTCTGACATCCCCCAGCCTCTTACAGCCCCCAGCCTCTTACAGCCCCCCCCCAGCCTCTTACATCCCCCAGCCTCTTACATCCCCCCAGCCTCTTACAGCCCCCCCCAGCCTCTTACATCCCCCAGCCTCTTAAATTCCCCCGCCTCTTACATCCCCCAGCCTCTTACATCCCCCCCAGCCTCTTACAGACCCCCAGCCTCTTACATCCCCCCCAGCCTCTTACATCCCCCCCAGCCTCTTACATCCCCCAGCCTCTTACATCCCCCCCAGCCTCTTACAGCCTCCCAGCCTCTTACATCCCCCCCAGCCTCTTACAGCCCCCCCCAGCCTCTTACATCCCACCCAGCCTCTTACAGCCTCCCAGCCTCTTACAGCCTCCCCCAGCCTCTTACAGCCCCCCCAGCCTCTTACAGCCCCCCCCAGCCTCTTACATCCCCCAGCCTCTTACATCCCCCAGCCTCTTACATCCCCCAGCCTCTTACAGCCTCCCAGCCTCTTACAGCCTCCCCCAGCCTCTTACAGCCCCCCCCAGCCTCTTACATCCCCCAGCCTCTTACATCCCCCAGCCTCTTACAGCCCCCAGCCTCTTACAGTGTTCCTTAACCACATCCTTCCATTGTGTCTACACACGATGTACACAGCAGGAGGGTAGGTCAAATTGCAACAGAAGCAAACTCAACTGATTTTGTAACCTCAATATGTCCTGAGTAAGAAAAAAAGCCAAGAAGAATCCCATTAGGGGAAGGTTTCGAAAAAGACCCAAATATAGCCTCTTCATACGCCTATCAAGAATTTTTCTCACGTGAATAGGGGAAACATTTTAACCTTTAGATATCACCGTGAAAATGACTGAGTTGATTATTTACATCAAGACCAACAAAACATATATTACAAGTTTTTTTTAATTGTTTGTTAACATGGGCAAACGGTGCATAATCTGATTAGATATGTGCTAATTTGCATAAATACCACAGCAGATCTAAACGTTGGGTATAGCCAGGTGAAAATGTCTTGTTGAATCTTGTTGACATATACAGTAAAAGACTTAGGGCCCTATTTTGACGATCTGAAACGCAAGTATGAAAACGCAAAGCGCAAGTAACTTTGTGGGCGGGACTCCGGTGCGGTTGCTATTTTGCCGGCGGGATAAATGACTTTGCGCCTGCCGCAAATCTAAAAGGGGTAGCTACATTACTGATGGGTGTGGTTTGGGCGTAACGTGCAATAAACCAATCAGAGCGTCATCTCACATTCCCTTTAACTCCATGCTCTTATGATTCTTCCCTTTGGCACTTATTGTTGGTTTTTTCACAATGTACGATCCATGTTTGACTACTTGCAATGTTGGGGATATCTCGTTGTTATGATCAGTGACCTATGCACTATTGTAAAGCTCTCTCTTGGAAGTCGCTTTGGATAAAAGCGTCTGCTAAATGAATAAATGTAAATGTAAAATGTTAAGAGCAGCGCTTGTTCCATGGCGGATTGCTATTATAACGGCGGATTTGCCAGGCGCACGCCAGCGGTTCACAGGAGGCCGACGTTCTCGTCAGGACCGTAAACGATAGAGAACCGACATTGTAAGGGAAAGTTTAATTGCACTAAGTTGCCCACTCATGCTGCTCATTCAAATGTAGCCTATTTGTACAAATATATTTTTTTCATTGCTTAGTTCTTAGTATTAGTTTAACTAATGTTTATTGTTTGCACCTTCCTGCCACAGTAAATTGAAAACCGAATTCTGATTCTGATATGCGGAGTAAATTGCCACAGTTGTTACAATTCAAGTTCACATACACACAGATTTCTCATGAACATCTTATTAATCATTGACATGAAAGAAATGTAGCACAGCTAAATAAATCAAAACTAGTTTCGCAGGAAGAAGACCCTGGCTTCGCCAGCAGTGCGCACGGACCAAGCTTGCGCCCTTAAAATAGCATCGGAATAATGCGCCATTGACTTTAAACCATAAATGTAAATACATGTAAACCATGTTTTTCCTGGTCAGTGGCGGAATTGTTTTTCGGCAACTGCAAAATAGCACCAAGGAACGTTTGCGCCGGAACACGCCTCCTTTTTCGCTGAACCACCCCCGGGAGCACAAGGTCATTCCGATGTGCGTCTGTGGAGGGAAAAGTGTGCTTTGCGTCAAGTGCAAACTAGGAATGAAACTTGCGTCACTGACAAAGTCAATTGCGCTGGGTGCAAGATAGGGCCCTTAATGTTAAGGTCTGAATGGAACCCATTTAGGCTACCCATGAGCATTAATACATAGAGACAGGAAGAAGCCTTTATTAACTATTATTGCAGAGATGGGGTTTGGGGCTGGCTCAGTGGGAGGAGGGGACAGGGGTCTGGGGGAGAAGTATGAGGGAAGAACAGGAGAATGCACAAGACAAAAGGTAGGTCAAAGTGGTGGATCAAACGATGATCATGTACACAGAGAATCTCCTCTTCGTTCTCGTCACAGGCCATCTGCACTGAGCAGACATTTGTGCAGCTCAATTGTTGATTTTGTTGAAATTGTAGTTGATAACCAGGTATGTTTTATTAATGTAGGTTGATTAATCCACATAGGAAAAACAAAAGGAAATCTTTCTTACCTGAGTGACAGCTTAGTGACAGCTTAGTGACAGTTTAGTGACAGCTTAGTGACAGTTGAGTGAATGACTAAATCTCTGCCCCTCTATAGTCTTTTACAGTAACATGTCAACAAGATTCTACTATACATTTTCAACTCACTATATCCAATATTTAGATATGTTGTGGTATTTATGCAAATTAACGCAGACATTCTTATGCACTGTTTGCTCATATACATGTTTTGTTTGTCTTAATGTAAGTAATTAACTCTCATGGTGATATCTAAAGGTAAAAAATGTTAACCTCTTAATTTGAGAATAAATAGGCGTATGAAGAGGCTATATTTGGGTCTTTTTCGAAACCTTCCCCTAATGGGATTCTTCTTGGCTTTTTTCCCTTACTCATATTGAGGATACAAAATCAGTTGAGTGCTTCTGTTGTTTGTCCTAGGTTGACCCCCATTTTGGCTTAAAATGACTGGACTATTAGGGCTGTGGTAACGTTGTCATTTCCCTGAGATGAATACAGTTCTCTACTACTCAGCAGATCCCCAGCCTGTTACAGCCTGCCCCTCTCGTCAGAAGGAGAACATTAGTGGAGGACTCATGACCTTTAAAAGTAAAATGTTTCTGCATTTTAAAGAGCAACTATTCATCTTTCCTTTCTACGAGTTTAGATGCTTATCTGTCTGATTGTCAATCTCTCTCTCTCACTCCCTCTCTCCCTCTTTTTCTCCCTCCCCTCTCTACACCCCCCTCCCTCCACCCTCTCTCTCTCTCTCTCTTTTCTCCCTCCCTCTCTCTCTCTCTTTTTCTCCCCCCCCCCTCTCTCTCTCTCTTTCCCTCCCTCCCTCCCTCCCTCCATCTGAAGGGCAGGTGTTTCTCAGAACCTTTAACAGTTGATGAGAGATATTTGTGATATTAATGACTTTAATAACTTCCTGCTCTAAACACATTGCTTTCTGCACTACATTACTGCATCTTGTACATTTGTATTTTTAGTCATATTTGTATTTTTAGTATTTTTATATTGTAACTTATATTTTATTGTATATTTTATTTGAATTCTAATTCCACTTTAGTATAGACAGTATAGATATATAGTATAGATATTTAGTATAGATAGTCCACATATTTAAATTTAAGGTTACTATATGTTTACTGTATGCACCTTCCTGCCAAAGCAAATTCCTTGTCTGTGAAAACTTTCATGGCCTATAAATCCCTTTCTGATTCTGATTCTGATTTGCATGCAGGACAGTCAGGGTGGAAGCCTGCATGTGCGGATCTCCAATTTTCTAATTATTCTTAAGATCAGGATAAAAAAATATGGGGGTTTTGGCATTGTGTTATGTACTGACACACTGTAATTACATGAAACCAGCTGCTAAGGTAGTAAGTGTTAGGGTTAGGGTTACATGGGCCTGCACACTGCTCTGTTAGCAAAACAGGAGTTATTCTCTGGACCTTGACAAGTATCACTCCCTTCTAAAATCCTTTTCTGCTCACAAAACTGCTACTAAAAACTTGATCTCCCACAACCTGAACAAAATGACCTCTGCCTCAAACCCTCACTAACTTTCTCAACCTTTTACACCCTTCTAAACACCCCCAAAAAATCCCAACGATTGGAGTTGAGAAAGCGATTTCGAGTGGAACTGCAATCTCGGATTTTTGATTTAGGTTGTGAAAGTCTTTGTAATTTGAGCAAGTGTGGGTCGCCTGTGAAACCGCCATGCTAGAAAGCGTCATAGTAGTATTTTCGTAATTTGATAGTTCGGTCAATTCGAAACCAAAAAACAGAAGGAGGGGCAATGTTATGACGATATGACTATTGTGAAGACAGCCAGGTGGTGGATACAAAAGTATGCCCCCCAAAACATAAATAAGTTTGACATTAGCGCCGGAAATGAGAATGTTTCTTTTGACATAAAGTTTAGCTGTGGCATGTGAGACGCGGTCTCACTCAAATACTTTAGCTTAAAATATGGCAATTGCGAAGACAGCCAGCGGGTTAGCATATTTTTGTGATTTGTGTAAAACTTGGAATTTGAGTGAGGCCGCATCTTGTTCTGACGTTAGCCTCAGAGTCAGACTCGTTCACCCACTGGCAGTGTGTAGCATAGACAAAGAGTATATAAGTTCTAGTATAGATATATATAAAGGCCATGCTCTTCTGGTTCTACCCACTGCCACTTATTTGCTTTTCACAAGGTATGCATCATGTTTTGGCTACCCGCAATGTTTTGGGGGGCTATCTCGTTGTTCATGATCATTGACCTATGCACTTTTTGTAAAGCTTTTTCTTGTATGTCGCTTTGGATAAAAGCGTCTGCCAAATTAATAAATGTAAATGTACTCTCAAAGCTGCTTGGCTGTGTCGAGATGTTGGCTTACACTGCCCCCTGCTGGACCAAGTGAGATGGTGTGTTACACTGCCCCCCGGTGGACCAAGTGAGATGGTGGCTTACACTGCCCACTGGTGCCATTCTATATGAGACCAGTCTAGTACCCTCTTGAACATATCAAGGTTGAAGTGTAGCAGAAGTTCACCAGAGGTGAGTAATCTAAAAACTAACAATTGCTTGCTGTCCCTCTTTAAACAAGCATAATTTGCTAAATATTGTGAAACCAAGTTTCCATGCAATTTATCATCAAATCTCTTTAATGTAGGGCAATTGTACACAATAACAACAAACTATGTATACATAAATTCACTCGGAGGTTAAATGTGTTTAATTTACTGTTGTGTATTCAGCACATCAGCAGCATGGAATCACGCTTCTCATTGCTTTCTTTAAGCTGATGAGACTCACTGAAATTCCTGTTTCTAGTCTCTATTAGTGTGAAAGGACTGTAAACCATAAAGAAAAGTAAAGACAAGAAACTTGCTTTGTCAGTAAGGTTTTTAATGTTTGGTAGCAAAAAGCCCTTAGGTTAGCAGTTGCAGAGTGTCAGCTTTAGCCAGGGCTGAGAGGAGAACACAGGAGACTATCTGCTAACCAGATGTCTGGGCCTACAATAAACACACAGTCCCTCTCTGGTCTCAGGGCGATCGGAGGTCAGGCCTGTTGCATAGGTCAAACCCCAGGTCAGAGGGCATAGGTCGGTAATGGAATGTTGAGAAAGGCACACAGCAATATCTTTGTTTTAGTACACAATAAAAAATGAAAAGGCACAAGCCGGTATTCAGTATCACTAAGGATTCTTTGGTCCATTTTCTAAATCTTTGGTTGGATTAGAATGCTTGTTGCTTCTGCAGCCACATCTCCTGACAGGGTCAGGGTTAACTCTAAACCAGCTCGGGACAGTACAGTTGTGGCTGGTTACTTCTGGCAGCTTCAGCCCTCAGTCCTCCACAACCTCGGAGGACTCAGACACCACCTTGCCATCCTTGGTCTCGATCATCTTGATGACAACACTCTTCTTGTTCTGTGTGACGCTGCTGCCCCCGTGCCCGCCGCTGCTCCCATAGGCGCTGCCGGAGCTGTAGCTGCCCGATCCCAAGCCAGAGCCAGAGCCAGAGCCGTAGCCGTAACCTCCACCGTAACTGCTACCGTAACCACCACCGTAACCGCTGGAGACGCCGCTGCTGTAGCTGCTGCTCACACTCTCCATGGGGAAGGAGTTGTAGCTCGCTGTGGGGGAGAGAGGAGAGCTGAGAGGATGTGACTGTGGAAGAGTGCAGGAGGGATTTACGCCTAGGATGTAGTTGCTGGACTATGAAGTAACTGTGGAATTATGATGTAGCTGTGGGATTATGATGTAGTTGTGGGATTATGATGTAGCTGTGGGATTATGATGTAGCTGTGGGATTATGATGTAGCTGTGGGATTATGATGTAGCTGTGGGATTATGATGTAGTTGTGGGATTATGATGTAGCTGTGGGACAATGAGGTAATTGTGGAATGAAGGTGTAATGGTTGGAGCCTGAAACTGTTCAGGATGTGGGAGGATCAGGACTCACTGCTCTGTTTGGAAATGTTGATGGACTTGATCCCGCTCGCTAGCCTGGAAACACAACCATACATACAGAAGACTTAGTTACAGGTGGATCCCCAGGGGTCTTAGTTACAGGTGGATCCCCAGTGGTCTTAGTTACAGGTGGATCCCCAGGGGTCTTAGTTACAGGTGGATCCCCAGGGGTCTTAGTTACAGGTGGATCCCCAGGGGTCTTAGACTGATATTCCTGAACTCCAGCAGAGCATGTAGAGAGCAGCAGGAGCCTCTAACCCTAACGGAAGCAGCGGGAGCATCACCTGTCCTCCTCTCCTTCCAGCAACTTCCTGTAGGTGGCGATCTCGATGTCCAGGGCCAGTTTGACGTTCATCAGGTCCTGGTACTCTCTAATCTGGCGTGCCATATCCTGCTTGGCTCTCTGGAGCGCGTTCTCCAGGTCACTGATGCGGCCCTTGGCGTCTCTCACCGCCATCTCTCCACGCTCCTCCGCCTCGGCTATCTGGGCCTCCAGGTTAGCACGCTGGAGGAGAGGAGGAGGAGAAGAGGAGGAGAGGAGGAGGAGAGAAGGAGGAGAGGAGGAGGAGGAGAGAGGAGGAGGAGGAGGAGGAGAGGAGGAGGAGGAGAGGAGGAGGAGAAGAGGAGGAGGAGAGGAGGAGGAGAGGAGGAGAAGAGAGGATAGGAGGAGAAGAGGAGGAGAAGAGGAGGAGGAGAGGAGGAGGAGGAGAGGAGGAGGAGAGGAGGAGAAGAGGAGGAGAAGAGGAGGATAGGAGGAGAAGAGGAGGAGGAGAGGAGGAGGAGAAGAGGAGGAGGAGAGGAGGAGGAGGAGGAGAGGAGGAGGAGAAGAGGAGGAGGAGAGGAGGAGGAGAGGAGGAGGAGGAGAGAGAGAGGATAGGAGGAGAAGAGGAGGAGGAGAGGAGGAGGAGAGGAGGAGGAGAAGAGGAGGAGGAGAAGAGGAGGAGAAGAGGAGGAGAAGAGGAGGAGAAGAGGAGGAGAAGAGGAGGAGGAGAGGAGGAGGAGGAGAGGAGGAGGAGAGGAGGAGAAGAGAGGATAGGAGGAGAAGAGGAGGAGGAGGAGAGGAGGAGGAGAGGAGGAGGAGAGGAGGAGGAGAGGAGGAGAAGAGGAGGAGGAGAGGAGGAGGGAGGAGGAGGAGGAGAAGAGGAGGAGGAGAGGAGGAGGAGAGGAGGAGGAGAGGAGGAGAAGAGAGGAGGAGGAGAGAGAGAGAGGAGGAGAGAAGGAGAAGGACACTAGTAGTCAGGTCAGTAGTTCAGGGGTGGGTTGTCCTGGTTTTATACTCTATGAGGGTGGTTAAAGCTCAGTGGTGACTCGATGGTTACACAAGGGTTAATTACATGAGGTAACCTGTCGAGGTGGATTGTGGGTAATGTAGTGTTCAGTACCTGTCCCTTAACTGAGTCGATCTCAGACGTCAGCCTCTGGATCATGCGGTTCAGGTCTGAGATCTCTGTCTTGGTGGCTCTCAGGTCATCCCCATACCTGGTAGCTGATGTCTGCATCTCCTCATACTGAACAATTCAGGATTCAGAAGAGAGAGGTAGTCAGAATTCCGAAGTCATGATTGAGGGAGTTATGATTCAGGGAGTCATGACTGAGGGAGTTATGATTCAGGGAGTCATGACTGAGGGAGTTATGATTCAGGGAGTCATGACTGAGGGAGTTATGATTCAGGGAGTCATGACTGAGGGAGTTATGATTCAGGGAGTCATGACTGAGGGAGTTATGATTCAGAAAGTCAGAATCCTACCTTGGACTTGTACCAGGTCTCAGCCTCTGCTCTGCTTCGGTTGGCGATGTCCTCGTACTGGGCGCGGACCTCAGCCACGATGGAGTCCATGTCCAGGTTGCGGCTGTTGTCCATCTCCACCACCACTGAGGTGTCCTTGATCTGCCCCTGCAGCTCCCTCAACTCCTGCAGGGGGGAATACGGGGGAGACGAGGGGGAGATGAGAGAGACGAGGAGTGGGAGAGATAGAAGAGGATGAGAGGGCGGAAAGAGGGCGGAGAGGGTGGAGAGAGGGATAGTCAAACGTACGGCAGATGACCGCAGCGTCCAGAGGAGCAGCTGTGATTGGCTGCAGATGCTAATCAGATGTCTCATGCTGCACATGCAGCGTTCCTACGGTTACCAGATATCTCACGCAGCATTCCTACAGTTACCACAACATCATGACATGCCAGAACTCAGAGATATTCTGGAATCATAAATCAGGAACACATCTGTTTCTTCCAGACCTCCAATCCAGACCCAGTTTCTACAAAGGGCTTGTTTTTTACTAGGTAATGGCATGTGTATATTCAGTCAAATTTGGTCAGAGTCAGAATGTTGTTTTAACCAGTCCCAGAGCAGGAAATGATGTAATGTGCCCACCTCCTCGTAGATCTGGCGCAGGAAGTTGATCTCGTCCGTCAAGCTCTCCAGCTTGGACTCCAGCTCCACCTTGTTCATGTAGGCCTCATCCACATCCTGACACACACACAAAGATGGAGCATGAATTGTGTTGAGATTCAGGGACCAAAATGACCCATGATACTAGGTGATATGAATCCTGTCTGGGATCAATATGTAACACTGATAGAGTGCTGTGTGAGGGTGAGGGGATGCAAGCATACCTTCTTGATGAGAACAAAGTCGTTCTCACATTCGGTACGTTTGTTGATTTCATCCTCGTACCTGAAGAGCAGAAAATAGAAATTAGTGAGCCAATACTGAACATGGCCACTAGGGGGCAAGACAATTGTATCTATCTTCCTCTCTCTTTCTATCTCTCTCCTTTTCTCTCTCAATCCCTCTTCCTCTCTCTAACTATCTGAGGCAGGAGGAGAGGGGGAGGCAGATGTCCTGCCTGAGTCTCTGCTGGCCCAGAGCCAGGTACGAGCGTGCCAACGTTTGATTGGCCGATCTGTTAGCTGTGCTTCTGGAACAGGTGTTAGGTTACCACAACGTCTGTCGTGTGACCAGGGTCATGTGACCAGGGTTGTATAACCAGGAACCAGGCCGCCTGGGAGCTGACACACCTACATGACCATCTCAGCCTCTACTAACTCTGGTCCTGGTCCTGTCCTGGGCTAACCCTGACTCTGGTCCTGGTCCTGGGCTAACCCTAACTCTGGTCCTGGTCCTGGTCCTGGGCTAACCCTAACTCTGGTCCTGGTCCTGGTCCTGGGCTAACCCTGACTCTGGTCCTGGTCTTGGGCTGACTCTAACTCTGGTGCTGGACCCAGACTCACTTGTTCTTGAAGTCCTCGACCAGCCCCTGCATGTTGTGCAGGTCAGCCTCCAGCCTCATCTTGTCATTGCCCAGGCCGTCCAGCTGTCTGCGCAGGTTAGCGATGTAGGCCTCAAACATGCCGTCGATGTTGGAGCGTGTGGTGGTCTGGTCCTGCAGGAGGCTCCACTTGGTCTCCAGCATCTTGTTCTGCTGCTCCAGGAAACGCACCTGGGACCAGCAAGAGAAGAAGAAGAGCAAGGGTCAGGTGACCAGGAAGTTGAGAACTAACTTGACTACTGTCAGGTGAGCAGGAAGTAAACCTGAGGGGGTAGAAGATGAGAGACGAGGGTGAGGAGGGAGGGGATGGGGTGAGGAGGGAGGGGATGGGGTGGGTGGGTGAGGAGGGAGGGGATGGGTGGGTGAGGAGGGAGGCGATGGGTGGGTGAGGAGGGAGGGAGGGGGAAGGTGGGGATGGGTGGGTGAGGAGGGAGGGAGGGGGGGGGGATGGGGTGGGTGAGGAGGGAGGGGGGGGATGGGGTGGGTGAGGAGGGAGGGGGGGGATGGGTGTGTCAGGGTTCCCTGGGCAGTGCTGAGTACTGAGCCTGCAGCTTTCAGGAGAAACAACAGTGCCTGACAGGATGGAGGTTTGTTAGAGTTAGTTTGTTGTTGAGGAAACTCTGGTGACTCTGCATCCTGACGGGGTTGGAGCTGTGGAGGGGAGGTGTTGATGGGGGACGGTTAGCAGGGGAAGGGTTGAGTGGGTGTGGAGGGGTAGAGGAAGGATTGGGAGGGTGATTGTTGGGGGGTTGTTCTGGTTGCATGGTGATGGAAACCCAGTTTCGTGTTTTCCTGTTTTTTAAGGGCGAGGTTAGGATGTAAGAGGGCTGAGAGAGAAGAGAGAGGGCTGAGAGACAATGATAAAGAGACGGTAACAGAGAGAGACACAAAGAGAGGGAGAGTGAGAGTAATTGATAAGGAATAAGTGTGAGAAACTAGGTGTGGTCGTGCTCACAGTCTGTGAAGGTAAATATTTAACCACAGTGTAGGTGTGAGGGGGAGGAGTGGGAGGGGGGAGGAGGGGGAGCGGGAGAGCTGGAATGTTGTCTCTGATAACTGTGAAAGACAGAAGATATATGGCTGTGGACTTTGCTCAGGTGAACTTGCCCTAAAAAGGATCCTCTCGCCTCCCATTGGCTACTCTCTCCCTATCCTCTCGCCTCCCATTGGCTACTCTATCCCTATCCTGGCTGGTAGACCAGGCCACTGGAAGGAGTCAAGGAGGGAAAGCGAAGGCTCTCTCTCTCTGCATGATCACACAAATGTAGGCGTTTTGTAGGAAAGCTTACGTAATCTAGAGGGCCAGAACACGAGTCCAGCTGACCCTCCTCAATATCCCTCCAGAGGAGACTAGGGTGGGGGGCTGACACACACACACTGCCTGAACAACTCAGCAACTACCTCACCCTTTGAAATGAACAAATTGACACAATGTTCTATAACATTTATGTGTTTTTCCATTCAACCACCATTTGCTGGAGAGTGTGTGTGTGCATGAGAGTGTGTGTGTGTGTGCTTTAGTGTCTCTGTGTGTGTGTGTCCTTGTGCGTGTGTCCAGCACTGAGCCACACCCTACCCCAGGGCTAGGCCAGTCCCAAAGTAACACATAGAGAGGTCTGAGCAACGACACGCCCTCCCTCCCTCTCTCACTCTTACTCCCCCTCTCTCTCCCTCCCTCCCTCCCCCGCCCAGCAAGTCTGCTTTTCATCACTATAAAAGGACTCCTGCCAAACCATCAGATGTCGCCTTAGATAACCCAGGATAAACATTCCTATCAGCTCTGCTTTGCCTCATGAAGGGCACGTCAACATTGTTTCACACATTCTCTATCTTTTTCTTTCTCTCTCTCAAAGACATGGGTTTGTTCATCAAGGCTGAAGAGGCTGAACTCATATCTTAAAGCTCAAACATTGAATTCTTTCTAGATGCAATCATCACAAGGCAAAGTACAACTCTACTGCTAAACCAGACATACAGGCAGACAGACAGGCCTTCCAGTACTCACCTTGTCGATGAAGGAAGCGAAGCGGTTGTTGAGGGTCTTGATCTGATCCTTCTCCTGGGTGCGGACCACCTGGATGTTGGGGTCAATCTCCAGGTTCAGGGGAGCCAGCAGGCTCTTGTTCACAGACACGGCCGTGATGGGAGCCATGTTCCCCCCTCCCATCCCCCCTCCCATCCCCATGCCCATGCCCAGGCCCATGCCTCCTCCGTAGGCAGAGGAGCTGGAGATGAAGCCCCCGGCTCCTCCGTAGCCGCCCCCCACCCCACGGCTCGCCCCGCCGTAGGAGCTCCTCACGCTGTAGCTCTGCCGTGCCGTGGCGGGCCCCGAGTACGACATGCTGCTGAAGCTCCTGGGAGCCGCGCCCGCAGACGACGACTTGACGGTTGTAGCTGGTGCTCTTCCTAACTGACATCCTGGATCTGTAACACGGAGGACTGACGAAGGGGAACAGGCAGACAGGCAAGCAGGCAGGCAGAGTGGAGGGGCTGATCTGGGTTGGGAGAACAGACGCTTCCCATACGGTTTTAAGTGACTAGCTCAGGGGAGGGGGCCAGGGGCCTGCTCTGATTGGACAGGGCTCTGGGTGAAAGGGAGAAGGGGGAGTGGCTGTAACAGGACTCTGTGTCTGGGGGAGAGAGGCTGCAGGCTACCTGGCTGGACTGGGCTCTGCAGTGAGGGGGCTACAGGTTCTTCCAGGGGAGGTGGGTGAGACCTGCAGGAATGTGAAAGTGTTCTGGAGGGTGGAGGACAGAAACTTCAAACTGGTATTCAACTCGTTAGCCAAACCACAACAACGTAGTTCACTGAGCTTGGAGAGTTTGACCTGAGTCATGGATTAGAGCTCTCATTTACATACTTAAATATCCCCCATTATCAGGTTTCAGTCTGCTAGCGTCATGGCAACACGGCTGCAAGTACTACACTGCAGTGTCTATGTGTCTGTATGTTTACAACATGTATGTGTTTATGCATGTGTAGGTGTATGTATATGTGTGTGTGTGTGTGTATGTATGTGTGTGTGAATGCTTGGGGTTTGGCTGCAGTATGAGTTGAAGGTCGGCCAACAGGTAGCATGGAGCTAGATAATCCGGTTTTGATCAGGACTCCAGGAGAGATCTGTGCTTCATCACAGGGTTAGGGTTAGATGATGATCTGTGCAGGGTTAGGGTTAGATGATGATCTATGCAGGGTTAGGGTTAGATGATGATCTGTGCAGGGTTAGGGTTAGATGATGATCTGTGCAGGGTTAGGGTTAGATGATGATCTATGCAGGGTTAGGGTTAGATGATGATCTGTGCAGGGTTAGGGTTAGATGATGATCTATGCAGGGTTAGGGTTAGATGATGATCTGTGCAGGGTTAGGGTTAGATGATGATCTATGCAGGGTTAGGGTTAGATGATGATCTGTGCAGGGTTAGGGTTAGATGATGATCTGTGCAGGGTTAGGGTTAGATGATGATCTGTGCAGGGTTAGGGTTAGATGATGATCTATGCAGGGTTAGGGTTAGATGATGATCTGTGCAGGGTTAGGGTTAGGGTTAGATGATGATCTGTGCAGGCAACATGGCTACACACGAGTCCTGGTTTCCTGGAATCTGGTTTTGTAGTCCAGTTTGTTGTCAAAGATTAAACTTTGTTTACATGGAAACTGGTCAAACTGGTCAAACTGGTCAAAGTAATCCAGGTGTATGTATATGTATATGTATATGACCCACCTAAAGCTTAGTTTTGATGGGAGGGGAGGGGAGGGGAGGGGAGGGGAGGGGAGGGGAGGGGAGGGGAGGGGAGGGGAGGGGAGGGGAGGGGAGGGGAGGGGAGGGGAGGGGAGGGGAGGGGAGGCTGTTGCTTAATAAGATGTTCCATGGAAATGGCTTGTCTGACTCAGCTCAGTGGCTCTGTGCCCGTTCCAACAGTGAAACAGGGTTCTGGTTCCAGTTTGGCTGAATATAAACCTCTTCCCCCACCCTCCCTCCCCCCTTCCTGTTTGGGGAAGAACACAGAGTTTCTTTCTGTACAGATTATAAGATTCTTCATGTGTGGTTGTCCTTTACTCTCCAACACGCACACACACACACACACACACACACACACACACACACACACACACACACACACACACACACACACACACACAGATACAACCACACACTGACACAGTCACATGCACACACACACACCCATGATTTGTGAATGTGCACCCCCCTCTTGTTACCACACCCACTGTTACCCTAGCAACAGAGTTACTCCAGAACTGATTACTTTTCCAGAGACTCTCGTCACGGAGACGGTTTGTGGTCGTTGCCATGGACACTGGGATAAGTTTAGCCTGGCTGTAATCACCAGTGAGAGGTGCTGCGGTTGGGCTGATGCATCATGGGTAATCTGCAACCGTGGATTTGTTTCATTTCCTGACAAGGGACCAGCAGTATTCTGGAACCTTCTGAACAGCACCAGAGAGATCACACGTCTTTCCAGGTTGCCTGGACACAGTCTCCAGGAGCAACCCTAACACAGCAACCCTAACACAGAACAGCCCAGTGTTGTCAAGGCTGTGAGAGCTTTCAATCAGCTGAAAACGAAACACGCAGTTTAATGAAACAACAAACAAATGCAGTGACTCCCTCTCCTTGCTTCCTCTTCTGCTTTCATGGTTATTAGAGGAAAGCTAGATCATGTATTCATGTAGCAGACACCGTTATCCAAAGCAACAGACAGTACAGTAGAAGGATTTGAACCTGCAACTTTTTGTTCTCCAGTAAAGTGCTCTGACCACTAAGCTTTACTGTCCTCCAATCACAGTACAAGTACTGTGCTTCTATTCTATAATATGTCAAACCATATGATACTGAGCTACTAATACTGAACTGTATGCATACTTAAACACAGCTAAGCTGCTACTGAACATTAGGATGCATACTTAAACTGGGACTTGCTCTGGTCTGCTCCCAGTATGAGCACTGAGCAGGTTAAACTGGGACTTGCTCTGGTCTGCTCCCAGTATGAGGACTGAGCAGGTTTAAACTGGGACTTGCTCTGGTCTGCTCCCAGTATGAGGACTGAGCAGGTTAAACTGGGACTTGCTCTGGTCTGCTCCCAGTATGAGGACTGAGCAGGTTAAACTGGGACTTGCTCTGGTCTGCTCCCAGTATGAGGACTGAGCAGGTTGTGTTACGGTGTGAACACAGAGAGGGTGATGATGAAAGAGATAACGATCTCTTTGCACGATGCATGTGTGTGTTGATGCATCAACAGCCTTGCCAGTGTGGATGGATGGTTTCCACCTGAGTTACCAGCGGGGCAAACAGGGGGGCTAACAGCGGGGTTAACAGGGGGGCTAACAGGGCGGCTAACAGCGGGGCTAACAGCAGGGCTAACAGGGGGGCTAACAGGGGAGCTAACAGGGGGGCTAACAGGGGAGCTAACAGCGGGGCTAACAGGGGGGCTAACAGGGGGGCTAACAGGGGGGCTAACAGGGGAGCTAACAGCGGGGGCTAACAGGGGGGCTAACAGCGGGGCTAACAGGGGGGCTAACAGCGGGGCTAACAGGGGGGCTAACAGCGGGGCTAACAGGGGGGCTAACAGGGGGCTAACAGCGGGGCTAACAGCAGCTTACCTCTGTGTGGTCAACTCTCAGGTCTAGGGGAAGTTTATGGAGGCCTCTCTCCCCTCTCTACCTTTCTCTCTACCTCCCTCTCTCTCTCTCTTTCTCCCGCAACACAGCACCTCCCGTAACACAGCACCTCTCGTAACACAGCACCTCCTGTCATCATGGATACTCTTGCCCTGTGTCTCCCTGCTGCACCACACTGCTCCACCACACTGCTGCACCACACTGCTCCACCACACTGCTCCACCACACTGCTGCACCACACTGCTGCACCACACTGCTCCACCACACTGCTGCACCACACTGCTCCACCACACTGCTCCACCACACTGCTGCACCACACTGCTCCACCACACTGCTGCACCACACTGCTGCACCACACTGCTGCACCACACTGCTCCACCACACTGCTCCACCACACTGGGGAGGAGAGACAGGTGACACCTCATCCTGGCACTCCCACAAGCCACACCCATCACCTCCCCCTCCAGCGGAGCCCCACCCCCCAGCATGATGCCATGTGCATTCTCCTTGGATTTCCAGGTTATTGGCATGTGTGTATTTTCGCCCACGTTTCCTTGTCACTCACCCACAATCTAGAACAAGCTAGAGTTAACCACTGCTGTTTTCACAGTCTCATAATAACATCTGAATTACTCCAATGCATAGAAAAGTGTAGGAAAATGACAGAATATCAAATCAGTCACTGGGTGCAGTTTCTTACCAGAGGGTGTACCAGCTCACCCTCTGCATGCTGCTGTGTTGACATTGTGAGAACTCTAATGTGAGGCTGCAGAGTGATGCCATCACCACACAGCTAGTCTGCGGACACAACAAAACCATCAGGGATTAGTTCCATGTTCAGGGTTAGCTGGTCTCTCCTGGCGCCCTGGAGCAAGCTGGTATCTCCTGGCGCCCTGGAGCAAGCAGGGTTAGCCGGTCTCTCCTGGCTCCATGTTCAGGGTTAGCTGGTCTCTCCTGGCTCCCTGGAGGAAGCAGGGTTAGCTGGTCTCTCCTGGCTCCATGTTCAGGGTTAGCTGGTCTCTCCTGGCGCCCTGGAGCAAGCAGGGTTAGCCGGTCTCTCCTGGCTCCATGTTCAGGGTTAGCCGGTCTCTCCTGGCTCCATGTTCAGGGTTAGCTGGTCTCTCCTGGCTCCCTGGAGGAAGCAGGGTTAGCTGGTCTCTCCTGGCTCCCTGGAGGCAGCAGGGTTAGCTGGTCTCTCCTGGCTCCCTGGAGGAAGCAGGGTTAGCTGGTCTCTCCTGGCTCCCTGGAGGAAGCCTCTTCCTGGACTAGAGAGACAGAGAACCCCTGCATGGTTGGAGATCCTCTAAACTGGATAAATGAACACAAACTAATACAAATAAACTACAAACTATACTTGGTGATCAGATAAACATGTCAGCATGGCAGCATGTCAGCATGTCAGCATGTCAGCATGTCAGCATGTCAGCATGTATGAATGTATGTGAGGATGTGAGGATGTGAGGATGTGGTGAGTAATAATTCATGAGTTTTAGTATGTGAGACGAATACACATAGAGCAACAGAAGGCAGAGAGGGGGCAAGGTGATCTGGGTCTGGGACTGGAGTTAGGGTCTGGGGTTAGGGTCTGGGGTTAGGGTCTGGGGTTAGGGTCTGGAGTTAGGGTCTGGGGGTTAGGGTCTGGAGTTAGGGTCTGGGGTTAGGGTCTGGGTTAGGGTCTGGGGTTAGGGTCTGGGGTTAGGGTCTGGGGTTAGGGTCTGGGTCTGGGACTGGAGTTAGGGTCTGGGGTTAGGGTTAGGGTTATCTAACCCACCCTCATCTTGTGATCCTGGGAATTGTCAACCGGCCAACAGCAGCTCACCAACCTCCACCTCTCAGCCAATAGTAGCTCACCAACCATCATCTCTCACATATTTCAACCTTAAAACGAAAATATTGCATGCAAGACTCTTAACCCCAGCAGGTGTAGCATGGTGGTGTTTGATCATGATGATGGGACAGGTGTTATCTGGTGTATCTACAGAGCAGAGGAGACCTGATACAGGTGTGGCCCATACCTTTGTTATTAAGGTCAGGAGTGGCTCCAGTTGGCAGTACTACAATAAGATCCAGCACCTTGATAACAAACCAGGGTGGTTAGGGATGGACATGATGGTGTTATGTTAGGGACATGATGGTGTTATGTT